>SZWC01020441.1:5514-30576 GCA_023375785.1 Penium margaritaceum
GTTGCTGCGGCGGCAGGGGCGAAAGCTGCTGCCATGGTTGGATGCTTCCTCCTACGGCAAGCACGGAGGGCTTCTACCCCTTCCTTCCGACCGTTCTTCCTCTTCACTTCGTGGTGCTTATCCTCGAGTGCGTGTACAAGTGCGGTCAGGGCTGCCGTGTACAGGAAGTCTGCTAGTACCGACGATTCAAGTCTGCCCGACGATTCGCCTTGGAACCTCAGAAGGCGGCAACGACACAGTGCCCCCGGATTGGAGGCCCAACAGCGGCAGCGGCGTGAGGAGCAGAAGCGGCACGGACACGGGCCTGTTGCGTGATTTTGCTGTCGCGTGGCAGAGGGAGAACCCGGCCTTCCTACTTCGCCTCGGTCCATCCGTCCGTTTGTCACGTGACAAACGGCAAGTGCTTCGTCGAGGGCTACTCACCACACGTGCGGCTCTCTCCAATATTGTCGTTTCCGCACGTGGCACGATCGGCTGCCCCCAACAGATCGTGTGAACGGACATACCTTCATCTCTCTCTCTCTATCTCTATCTCTCTCTCTCCCCCTCTCTCTTTCTCTCTCTCTCTCTCTGTATCTCTCTCTATCTCTCTCTCTCTCGCTCTCTCTCTCTCCCTGTCTCTCTCTCCCCCGTCTTCGCCTTTTCGTCCGTGCTCGCAGTTATGTTTTATCCTGACCTTTTAAGTCTAAACAATTACCAAACTCAAGAAGCGAGGACGAAATCTCATTTCCAACCACGTTCATTCGTAACACGTAATGTCTCCAAGAACACGGGAATTTCTAAGAAAGCATTTAAAGTGAACGAGGCAGGAAAACGCGGCCTACGCAGCGCCCCGATAATCTGTTCGATATGGACCTCACTGGAGCTGTCATAGCTCTCAACAAATGTTTTCCCATCGCCGCAGAGAACAAATTATGATGATTATAGATGTGTTTTCAGCCCGATTCATATCCTCCACCAAAAAACAAAGTACAATAATTCCTTTCATAAATGTTACATTAACATAAAATTAAAATATTTAAACATCAATAAATATATTTTTACCATATTTTTATTTTTAAATTTCTTATCCTTCATACCCACACATGGATCTAGGTGCACAGTTGTCCAATCAATATTCTAAAAGGATTTTATTTCTAAACAAAATTTTCCTTTTTTATACAATATAAAAATATTGAAATATTGACATAAATAATTCTCAGATTTCAATGCACGAATCATGCGACCAATGCGGCTTTCACAAATCCTTGCCTCATGATGTAGAACTGTGTGTATACACGCTTAAGTCAAAGGGGGTTGAAGAAAACTGGAGCGAGGTACCCTTTTCAGTCACCTCCCATGGAGCGCAACAAGAAGTCCACTGGTTTTCACCAAAGGTAAGCAAACGTGACCCAATGGATTAGGGTTTTAGGTCAAAACCACTGTCAAATGGCCCTCATTATGTCCTCCATAGCTTTTCCCATCACAAGAGCTCGGATACCAAAGGATACAGTGAGAAAATGCGTGGAAGCTTCCTAGCGACAGCCGCTAACTGGGCGTCAGTGCCTAGTCAGACGGTGACGACAGTCACAAATCATGCACACACCGGGAAGGGTCTGGCTAGGAGACACAAGTCAATGTGTCAGAATGCTCCAATAGCATTTGCAGAGAGAAATGAAAAATGACAGGTCCATGGCATAAGTACTTGCCGCGGCACACGGCGGGTGTCCCACGCGGCAGCGCACGATCTGTCTTAAAACCGGCCCAAAATCATTGTTTTGGCCGTAACTCTACGCACACATGTCAGAACGCTACACCGTCTAAACCTAGACTTGCACAATCACAAACCGGACGCTAAGACTGGTCACATGCATGCATCCGGCATCAAACGGTAGACACACACTGCAAAAACATGCAAATCAGGCCCACGACCAGTCCAGCAATAATGTCTTGCGTGCTGCAGAAAAACTGCAAGAGGTTCCGGGTAGCTTCCAGAGCTCTGGAACGGTCGTCGGTCAACTCCAAGCTGGTAGTCCGCCACCAGATGACACACAAGTACCACTAGGGCCCGCATCGGGGATCTACACGAGTATGCACACGGCCGAGTGGTCATAATTAATTGTACAGGTCAACAGGAACGTCACAAATCACAACACTCCCCCATGACCCGATGGTACGCATGTCCATGTATGTGCATCATTGAGACGAGCACGACAATGAGTGCAATGATAGATGTTACACAGACACAGACACCACCCCACACTCAACCACTCTCAAGGAAGGGGCGAAGTCCGACACAACGAATGGCCACCAGGAACTTTCCGCGCAATATTGCCTTCGTCAAGAAGTCAGCACGTTGCATGTTAGTGCCAACCCAAATGACAGAGATCACGTGTCGCTCCACCATATCACGCACAAAGTGATGCTCAATTGCAATGTGCTTCGTGTGAGCATGAAATACACAAAAGTTCTCCGCAATGGCAAGAGCACTCTAGTTGTTGCAACGGAGCACAATGGTGGGAACTGACTGACCCAGCTCAAGGAACAGGCGCTGCAGCCATACTGCCTCAGCAGCCCCTGTACCCAGAGCGACATACTCTGCCTCCGATGAGCTACGTACAATGCATCCCTGCTTCCCGCTACGCAAGGACACAGTGGTACCACCGAGCAGAAACACGTAACCGGTGTGACTGTGTCCATCTGGGCTTCAGGCCTAGTCGCTGTCAGTGTAGCCATCAAGGACCACCGAACACTGCTAGCGAAAGCAAAGTCCGAGGTACAGTGTGGAGACCACGTACCGCACCACTCGCACAGTCGCGTGAAAGGCTCTAGCGCGTGGAGCCTGCAAAAACTTGGCAAGGGGGTTGACGGCAAATGCGATGTCAGGATGTGTGGTAGTGGCCAGGTACATGAGAGATCCGATGAGACGGAGGTACAAGGTCATATCCACTGTCTCCCCAACCTGTGTGGGATTATCCACCTTGAGGGCGTCCTGCCCGTCAGGTGTGAGAGGTGTGGAGGCCGTGGGTAGTGCGCCGAGGAGGTCACAGAAGCACTCCCCCACAACACGTGCGTATTGGGCCTCATGCAGTAGTAGTGTACGACGTCTGCGGTCTCGCACGATCTCCATTCCAAGGAACACCGGTGCAGGATGAAGGTCCTTCATCCTGTAGGTAGTCTGGAGGATAGCCTTGGCCTCCTTCACGCCCTCTAGTAAAGGAGACGTGATGAGAAGGCTGTCGACATAGCTCAGCATGGCAGTGAACCGCTCAGGCGTTCATCGGATGAAGAGAGTTGGATCTGCCTCGCTCAGTACATATCCCGCACGAGTCAAGGTGCCAGTCATCTCCTAGTTCCAACACCGAGGAGTTTGCTTCAGGCCGTACAAGGACTTGCGCAAGCGCCAGACCTCGTCACCGTCCTCAAAGCTGGGTGGCTGAGCCACGTAGATCTCCTCATCGAGAGAGCCATGGAGGAACGCATTGTTCACATCCATCTCGTGAAGTTCCGAGTCATGCTCAGCCACTACACCGAACACAGCTCGAGTTGAGGTCATGCAGTCGACAGGGGCAAAGGTGTCAGTGTAATCGATGCCCTCAATCAGAGAGTACCCCTTGACGGCCAAGCGAGCCTTGTGGCGTTCCAGTGAGCCATGTGGCTTCACTTTCTTGCGAATGACCCACTTGACTTGAGTAGCTTTCCTTCTAGGTGGGAGGTCGACTAGCTCGAAAATTCCGTGCTCTCAGATGGCGTGAAGCTCATCCTCGTAGGCAACACGCCAAGCGTCAGCATCCTGTGATGAGAGAGCTGCCCTTAGTGTACCCGGATCAGGCGCCAAAGAGGGAGAGCTGTGCGTGGCAAGAGCGCACGCCTCTGTGCTAGGTCTGACGACCATAAGATCGGCTGCTGCATCGCAAGCAATGTGAAACTCGCGAGTGACGAGATCGTGCCCTATGGGACAAGCTGGATGTACCTCTGTGTGCTCGGTGCGGACAGTCAGGCCTAGGGCCTTTGTGTCAGGATCGCCACTCGCGATACTACGAGTGGAGCGCCTGGGTGCGAGACCAGATACTTGCTAAGTTTCGGAGTCCAACGGTTGAAGACGCTCGCCAGGCTCACGGGAGTAACCTGGGCTCAAGGGGCGCACCTCAGGCTCAGAGACAGGCACAAGCGCAAGTACGGAGGGCTGAGGCAAGAGAGCTGGTGATGTCGTGCGAGGAGATGCGGGTGTGGGAGACATGGGACTCGGCGTGACAGTAGGAGCAGGTGAGGTAGGGCCATGCACAGAGGCAGGAGTGCCGGCGGACATAGGTACGCTCACAGGAGTACGCACAGGTACAGGATCATGGGTACTTGAGGGATGCGAGGAAACGGGGGTAGAAGCCGGCGGTGCTAGAAAGGTCTCTGGACCAATAGCCATGATCGTTGGGTCATCAAGGGCCGGAGACCGCGAAGTGGAGGGAGCTCAAACGGACACATCAGCTGGCGAGCGGTGCTCGCAGGCGCAGACTCCCTCATCCGGCAAGAGACCTCACACGTAGGAAGGTGTGTGATAGACAGCGACGTAATCGATGTCAGATCACGGTAGGTGAGGGACTCAAAGAAAAGCGCGTCACGGGACACAACAATGCGACGGCGAGCAAGGTCCCAAAACACCAGGCCTTCGACCGCGAGGAGATGCCGACGAAGGCACACAAGTGGCCCCGCGGTGAGACCTTGGACCCCTGCTGGTCCTCGGTGTACCAAATACCAAGGTAGAAGCCAAGGATCCCCAGACGCGAGCGAGGCGTAGGTTAGCACGGTGACCGAACCAAAGCTCATACGACGTGACGTTGTCCGGATGGGGATCGTGTGGGAAGCGGTTCCAGACCCAAGTCATGTAGGCAAAGCCCTCAAAAGCAAAGGACTCCAGTAGACCGCACTCAGACCGCATATCGCGAACCGAATCCTCCATGGTGCGGTTCCAACGTTTTGAAACACCGTTCCGTTGAGGAGTAGCAGGAGCGGAGACCTGGTGTAAAATCCCGTGCTCATTGAAGAAGCTATCCATCTCGCCTAGAAACTCGCCACCACGATCCAAGCAGAAGGTGTGCAACGTGTGGCGGGACTGACGCTCATCCATCACTAGCCAGAGGGGAACCACGTGAGCGGCGTCACTCTTCTAGCGCAGGCTGTAGACCCACCACATCCGGGTGAAGTCATCAGTCAGGGTCTGGTCGTATCTACCCCGATCGGAAAAAGACTCGACAGGAAGAGGACCAAGGAGGTCCGAATGGACTAACTCGAGAGGGGAAAGGGTGCGAGAGCGAGAGTCAGGGTAAGTGCAGCGATGCATCTTACCCTGGGCACAGAAGAGTCAGTCGGTCTTGGGCAGCTTCTCAAAAGAAGCTGCGTCAAGACTAAGAGCGGGTTGTGTCCGAATGAGGTTTGAAACAGTGTCGGAGCCCACATGACATTGTCGGTGATGAAGCAATCGCTGGTGCTCAGGACACAAGATTTTAGTGACAAAAACACGAGCTTAAGGGGAGGGAGAGCAAGGAACAGAAGTCTAGGAGACACGATACAGGTGATCCACAACAGAGGCACGTAGAATAACGCTGCAAGTGTCAATAGCAGTCACAGTCACGGACTCGACAATGTGCTCCGCAGAGAGTCCCATCAGTGTGCAAGAATGCACAAAAAGCAAACTGAGCTCAAGGTCAGGCACAAACAACACCTTAGAGGAATACAATGGGCCAGACAAACCATCAAAACGCACGAACCCAATACCCTAGACTGGCAAGGACTGACCAGTGCCTGTGCGGACGGAATGAACAGACGCAACATAGCCGAGAACAACGAAATCACTACGACGACACATCATGTGATGAGTGGCACCTCAATCCATGATCCAATTTCGCCGGAATCACGACTGGAGGACGTCACTGTACAACGAGAAACTGAACACTCAGCCTCGGACGGACGCTGGGTAGCAGGTGGGGAGGAACGACGAAGGGCACAAAGGTGAGACTTATGAATCCAATCTGTACTGTTAGGCCCATCGTCATCACATGCCGACTGTGCCCCCCCACACGAGTCATCCTGGGTCACTAAAACAGACGGACCGACAGTTTGTGAACCACCCGGCTGTGACAACATACATGCACCTCCCTGAAAGCGTAGCGCTAGAAGGTGGGGGAGCTCGGCGATGGTGCGGTCACGTGGGTCGGGGTTGCTTCTGGTCGCTGGTGAAGAAGCGAGAATTGCTACGGTCGTGGGCGTTGCGCGTCCGGAGAATGTGCTGCTCGATGTAGACCGGAGTGCCTGCGCAGCCTGGAGCCCGCGAGTAATCCGTGCCCAGTCGAGCGGCTTCTGGCACTTGGTGTAATGATGGGGGCCTCCACAGTTGTAGCAGTGAATAGAGCGTCAACCGCTACTACCCGATGATGGCTGCCGCTACAGTTGTTGCTGGCCTGAGCCACGGTTTCATCGCCCCTTCTTCCCCTGTGCTGTGGCGCGACACCCTGTGTCTGAGTCGGTGTAATCGGGGTGGAAGGGGAGGACGAGGACGAGGCGCAAGATGGAGGATTCTACAGGAGGGGCGTCGGTGGTGATGCAACAATTGCTATAGCAATGGAGGTCTCTTGATGAGCCATGGCCGCCTCACGTGCCGAACTCACCTGGAGGAAAAGGTGGTACGCCTAGGGAAGAAGCTACAGTGAGGCCGAGAAAGGCTCGAGCACATCGTCGCTGTACAACATGAAGATGTCTGTGTGTTCAAGGCGAACCCCGAGCATGATGGAGCGGAACGCCCACAGATGCGTACCTCTTGAAGTCCCAAGGCACGTGTAAATGCGCATGGCATGTCGCCTTTAGTCTGTTGCGGGCTCGGCAGGCCCCTGGCAAAGGGAGTGAAAGGCACGGATGTGTGCAACGCGAGTGGTGTGCGTCTCTGTAACAAGCAGGGACAACGCTAGGTCCAAGCGCCCGCGTGGATCAGCGCCGGTGCCTGTGCCCGCCTCAGCAAGGAACGAGCGGAAGTCAATGACGGTCTCGCACGGCATGGCATAGAGGAGTCCACGCATCGCCCTAGCTGCTGTCAGCACTTGAGCTTGGTCCGTAGTCTGATACGGACTGTGGTAGTAGGGCCACACGCCCTTTGATGTAGCCCAGACCTGAAAGAGGATCTTCGAGTAGTCAAAGCCGTCCTCGCTGACATACCGGGGGGGGGGGACGTCTTGAAGTCCTTGGGCTACCCCTCCGTAGGGAGAGCAGCCACAGGCTGAGATGGACGAGAGATGGGAAAGACGCCGGGAAGAGAGAAGGCGCTAGGGTGGAGGTCAGGCGACGATTGAAGATCCGGAAAACGGGATGTGTGTGGGGGCCGAGAGCTCATCTGAAGCTCGCGGATACGCACCTGAAGCACACGAATCTCGCGCTCGGGGGAGTCGCCCTCCATGCCTGGCATGTCTGGATCCTTGTCCCAAGGCTCAAGAGGTGGCGGGTCAGCTCCAACTCCTGTCTCCGGCGCTGGAGCTGTCAGCCGTGTAGTGGGTGCGACCCCGACCGCTCCCTCAGAAGTATGTCGTGGAGTCGTGGAATGACCTCAAAGGAGCTCGGTGAGTGTACGGATGGCGTTTGTCTGCTGCTGCTACAGTCGACACATCTTGTCCTGCTGGCTTCACAGGTCCTCAATGGCCTCCGAACGTGGGCTCATGACCCCTGAGGAGGAAGCAGAGGGATCTAGCACCCTTTTTCCCTTCTCGTCGGACGGAGCCATTGTGCCGCTCAGTATGGGCCGAGACGTCAAAGTGGTGGAATTGCGGAAACATGAGCGTTTCTCGAGGAGTTGAAACATTGGCATCTTTTGAATCTCTGACCAAACATTTCACTAAGGCAGGTGCAGACATCAGGAGAAATTTGCTGACGTCAGCAAGACCTGATGGCATCATGAAGTCAAGATGATGACATCAGTTTGCTACCTCTTTTTTTTGTTGTCAACCCTCGCGACTGCTGCTCGAGCTGGCGGCCGCTCCTCAGCAGCCGCGCGGGAGCTGCACGAAAGCTGCACAACAGCTTTTGCTCGGCTGTTGTTGCTGTCGCATCATGAGCTGCAGCAATAGCCGAGCGGCTGCGTGTGGAGCGGCCACCTGGCCGCTGCGCGCGCGGTTGTGGCAGCAGCCGCGTGCTGCTGCTGTTGCTGCTACGTGCTGTGGCTGTGGCACGCTGCTGCAGCTGCCGCGCGCTGTCGCCGCCGCTGTTGCTACGCTACTATTGCTGCCCCTGTTGCTAGAGCCGCTACTGCTGCTGCGCTGCTGCTGCTGCTGCTGTTATTGCCGGTGCTACAACCGCTGCTATTGCGCTTCTGTTGTGTCATCACTACTGCTGTTGCCATTGCTGTTGTGCTGTTGGTGTGCTGCTGCCACCACACTTTACTACTGTAGTGCTACCGCCGTGCGTTGCTGCTGCCGCTGCTGCTATCGCAACTGCTGTGCTGCTACTCTGCTACACTATTGCTACTGTTGCTGAATGCTGCTGGCGACTGCAGTCTCACGTGGTGATGGTAGGCGACGTCGACGCTGGTCTGCTGTCGTCGACGGGTCCCTGTGGATCTGCTGTAACTATGGCTTTCACTATTGCTGCTCTGCTGTGTCTCTGCTACGCAACTCGATGAGAACTGTCTCACTGCTATGATACCATGAGAAGATGCATGGAAGCTTCCTAGCACCACAGCCGCTAACTGGGCGTGAGTGCTTTATCAGACGGTGACGACAGTCACAAGTCGTGCACACACCGGCAAGGATCCGGCTAGAAGACACAAGGCAAAGTGTCAAAATGCTTCAATAGCATTTGCAGAGAGAAATGACAAATGACAGGTCCATGGTATACGTACCTGCCGGGGCACACGGTGGGTGTCGCACGCGGCAGTGCAAGGTTTGTCCTAAAACGGCCCAAAACAACTGTTCTGGCCGTAACTCTACGCACACATGTCAGAACGCTACACCGTCTGAATCTAGACGTGCAGAATCACAAACCGGACGCTATGACTGGTCACATGCATGCATCTGGCATCAAACGGTGGACACACAATGCAAAAGCATGCAAATCAGGCCCACGGCCAATCCATCGATAAAGTCCTACGTGCTGCAAAAAAACTACAGGAGGTCGTGGGTAGCGTCGAGAGCTCTGGAACGGTCGTTGGTCAGCTCCAAGCTAGTAGTCGGCCACCAGATGACGCATCAGTACCACCAGGGTCCGCATGAGGGATCTGCACGAGTATGGACACGGTCAAGTGGTCAGAGTAAACTGTATAAGTCAACAGGAACGTCACAAATCACAAACAATCCAAACCTGTATAGTTTACCATGACCACTCGGCCGTGTCCATACTCGTGCAGATTCCTGATGCAGACCCTGGAGGTGATTTGTGACATTCGTGACGACCTGTACAGTTTACCGTGACCACTCGGCCGTGTCCATACTCGTGCAGATCCTTGATGCGGACCCTGGAGGCACCGGTGCATCATCTGGTGGCGGACTACCATCCTGGAGCTGACTGATGACCGTTCTAGAGCTCTTGACGCTACACGGTACCTCCTGCAGTTTTTCTATAGCACACAAGAGTTTATCATTGGACTGGATGTGGGCCTGATTTGCATGTTTTTGTATTGTGTGTCCAACGCTTGATGCCGGATGCATGTGACCAGTCATAGCGTCCGGCTTTTTATTCTACATGTCTAGGTTCAGACGGTGTAGCGTTCTGATATGTCTGCGTAGAGTTATGAACAAAACAGTGGTTTTGGGCCGGTTTTAGGACAGATCTTGCACTACCGCGTGCGACACCCGCCGTGCGCAGTGGCAGGTACTTATGCCATGGACCTATCATTTGTCATTTCTCTTTGCAAACGCTATTGAAGCATTCTGACACTTTGCCTTGTGTCTCCTAGCCAGACCCTTGCCGTTGTGTGCATGGTTTGTGACTATCGTCACTGTCTGACCAGGCACTGACGCCTAGTCAGCGGGTGTGTCTCTAGGAAGCGTCCATGCATCTTCTCATGGTATCAAAGCGGTGAGACAGTTCTCACCGAGTTGCGCAACAGAGACGCAACAGAGCAGCAATAGTGAAAGTCACTACTGCAGCAGATCCAAAGGGACCTATCGACGATGACAGCGGATCGCCGTCGATGTCGCCCACCATCACTACGTGACATAACATCAGCAACAACTGCTAACGGCAGCAAGAGACAGTTCCAGTAGACTACAGTCGCCAACAGCTGCACACATCGGCACATGTAGCAGTAGCAGCACTGAGCAGTAGTAGCAGCGGCGGCAGCAGCGCGCAACAGAAGTAGCGCGCGGCGGTAGCAGCACCACAACAGCACACAGTGGCAGCAGCACAGCAGCAACGCAAGAGCAACATCATCAACAGCGGCAATGCAGTAGTAGTGGCAGTAGCAGCGGTGGCAGCAGTAGCAGCAGTAGCGCGCCGCGACAGCAGTAGCAGCAGTAGCGCGCGACGGCGATACCAGTGTGCAGCAGCCGCAATGCGCAACAGTAGCAGTAGTGTGCAGCTACAGCCACGGCTGCACACACAGCTGCCAAGCAGTTGCCCCGCATGCAGTAGCGCGACTACTGTTGTAGCTGACACCGCAGTAGCAACAGCAACTGAGCGGAAGCTGCGTGGTAGCTTCCACTCAACTTCCGTGTGGCTGCTACGGAGCGGCTGCCTGCTCGCGCAGCAACCACAAATGTTGATGAAAGAAAAGAAAAGGAAAGTGAGGCAAGCTGACATCAGCATTTTGACTTGCTGACATCATCACGTCAGCAACTCACTGCTGATGTTAGCACTTTCCTTAGTGAAAGTTTTGGCTGTAGGGTCAAAAGTTGCCAGCATTTCAACTGTTCGAGAAATGTTCATGTTTCTGCAATTCGACCACGTTGAAGTCTCGGCCCATAATGAGCGGCACCATGGCTCCGTCCGACGAGAAGGGAAAAAGGGTGCTAGATCCCTCTTCTTCTTCCTCAGGGATCATGAGCCCACGTTCGCAGGCCATTGAGGACCTGCGGAGCCAGTAGGACGAGATGTGTCGCCTGTAGCAAGAGCAGACTGAAGCCATCCGTACACTTACCGAGTTCCTTTGAGGACATTCCAAGACACCACGACAGACTTCTAAGGGAGCGGCCGGGGTCGCACCCTCTACCCAGGAGTCAGCTCCACCACCAGAGACAAGAGCTAGTGCCGACCCGCCACCTCTTGATCTTTGAGACAAGGATCCAGACATACCAGGCATGGAGGGCGACTCCCCCGAGTGCGAGATTCGTGTGCTTCAAGAGCGTATGCACCAGCTTCAGACGAGCTCTCGGCCCCCCCACACATCCCGCTTTCCGGAGTTTTGATCGTCGCCTAACCTCCACCCCAACGACTTCCCTCTCCCCGGCGTCTCTCCCTTCTCTCCTCCTTCCCCGCTTGTGGTTGCTCTCCCTACGGAGCAGCAACCGAAGGACTTCGAGACGTTGCCCCCCTGGTATGTCAGGGAGGACGGCTTTGACTGCTGAGAAATCCTCTTTCAGGTCTGGGCCACTTCAGAGGCCGTGTGACCCCACTACCATAGTCCGTATCAGACTAAGGACCGAGCTTAGGTGCTGGTAGTGGCTAAGGCGATGCGCGCACTTCTCTAAGCCATGCCGAGCGAGACTGTCGTCGACTTCCGCTCGTTCCTTGGCGAGGCGGGCACAGGCACCGGCATTGATCCACATGGTGGCTAGGATCTAGTGTTGTCCTTGCTTGCTACAGAGACGCACACCACCCGCGTTGCGCACATCCGTGCCTTTTACTCCCTTTTCCAGGGGCCTACCGAGCCTGCAGCAGACTACTGGCAACACACCATGTACATTTACACGTGCCTTGGGACTTCAGGAGGTACATCGCTTTGGGCGCTCCAATCCATCATGCTTGGGGTTTGCCTTGAACACACAGACATCTTCACGCGGTATAGCGACGCCGTGCTCGAGCCTTTTTCGGCCTCACTACAGCTTTGTCCCTGGGTGCACCAGCTCTTCCTCCACATGACTTCCGCGCGTGAGGCAGCCGTGGCTCATCAGGTGACCTCCATTGCTGCAACAATCGTTGCATCACCACCGGTGCCCCTCCTGCAGACTCCTTCTCCATCCTCTGTCTTGTCCTCATCCTCCCCTTCCACCCCGATTACACCGACTCAGACACAGGGTGTCATGGCAGCAACATAACGGAAGAAGGGGTGACAGAGGCGCGACTCGGGTTAGCAGCAGCCGCAGCAGCAGCCGTCATTGGGTAGTAGAAGTGGACGCTCCATTCACTACTACAACTGTGGAGGCGCCCATTGCTATACCGAGTTCCAGCAGCCGCTCGATTGGGCACTGATTACTCGTAGGCTCTAGCCTGCGCATGTACTACGGTGTACGTCGAGCAGCACATTCTCTGGGCGCGCGGCGCCCACGACCACAGCAGTTCCTGTGGGGACCAGCGGCGACCCAGACCCCCGTGACCGCACCATCGCAGAGCTCCGCCACCTTCTGGTGCTTCGCTTTCAGGGAGGTGCGAGTGTGTTGTGAGAGCTGTGTGGTTCACAGACCGTCTGTTTGTCTATTCTTGTGGCTCAGGATGACTCGTGTGGGGGTGCACAATTGGCATGTGATGACGATGGGCCAGACTATATGGATTAGATTCATGAGTCTCACCTTTGTACCCTTCATCGTTCCTCCCCACTTGCTGCCTAGCGTTCATTCGAGGCTGAGTGTTCATTTGCCCGTTGTATAGTGACGACCTCTAGTCGTGATCCTGGTGGCACTTGGATCATCGACTGCAGTGCCACTCATCATATGACATGTCGTCACAGTGATTTTGTTGTTCTTGGTCCTGTTGCGTCTGTTCGTTCTGTTCGCACTGGCTCTGGTCAGTCCTTGCCAGTCCAGGGTGTTGGGGTCATCTGTTTTCATGGTCCGTTTGGCCCCCTCTATCTTTCCGAGGTGATGTTTGTGCCTGACCTTGAGCTCAGTTTTCTTTCTGTACGTGCTTGCACACTGATGGGACTTTATGTGGAGCACACTGCAGAGTACGCGACTGTGATTGATATTGACCCTAGTAGCGTTGTACCTATTGAATCTGTTGTGGATGACTTGTATCTTGTCTCTCAGACTTTTGCTCCTTGTTCCCCCTCCCCTTGCGCTCGTGTTTTTGTCACTGGTGTTCTGTCTCCTAAGCACCAGCGATTGCTTCATTGCCGCCTGTGTCATGTAGGCTCCGACACTTTGTCGAAGCTCATTCAGACACAGCCCGCCCTTGCTCTTGATGCGACTTCTTCCGAGAAGCCACAAAAGACCGACTGCCTCTTCTTTGCTCAGGGTTAGATGCATCGTTGCACCTACCCTGACTCCCATTCACACGCACTTCACCGTCCTGAGTTTGTTCATTCGGACCTTCTTGGTCACCTACCTGTCGAGTCTCTGTCCAATCGGGGCCAACACGTCCTGACCTTGACTGATGACTTCACCAGGATGTGGTGGGTCTACAGCCTGCGCCAGAAGAGTGACGCTGCTATCGCAGTTCGCCTCTGCCTAGTGATGGCTGAGCGTCAGTCTCGCCACACGTTGCACACCTTCCGCTCGGATCGTGCCGATGAGTTCCTTGGCGTGATGGACAACTTCTTCATCGAGCACAAGATTTTTCACCAGGACTCCGCTCCTTCTACTCGTCAGGAGAACGGTGTTTCTAAGTGCTGGAAGCGTACCATGGAGGATGCAGTTCGTGCTATGCGATCAAAGTGCGGTCTTCCGGAGTCCTTCGCTTTTGAAGGCTTTGCCTACATGACTTGGGTCTAGAACCGCCTCTCGCACGGTCCTCTTCCGGACCACGTCACATCGTATGACCTCTCGTTCGGCCACCGTGCTGACTTGCGCCTCGCTTGCGTCTTGGGATCCTTGGCTTCTGTGTGGTACACTAAGGACCAGCAGGGTCCAAGGTCTCACCGCGGGGTCGGTTGTGCGCCTTCATTGGTGTTTCCCCGCGGTCGAAGGCATGGCACTTTTGGGACCCTACTGGTTGTCGCATTGTTGACTCCCGCGACGCACTCTTCTTTGAGTCCCTCACTTACCATGATCTGACTTCAATCACATCGCTGCCCGTCACACATGTTCCCACGTGTGAGGTTTCTCGACGGATGGAGGAGTCTACGCCTGTGAGCACTGATCGCAAGGTTGATGTGTCCGTGCGAGCTCCCTCCACTTCTCTAGCGCTTGATGACCCTGCAATCATCGCTCTCGGTCCAGAGATCTCTCCAGCACCACCGGCTTCTACCCCTGCTCCTTCATGCCCCACAGGTACCCATGATCCTGTACTTGTGCATGCTCCTATGACCGTACCTGTGTACGTCGGAACTCCTACCTCTGTACGTGGACCTGCCTCACTGTTCCTACTATCACACCAAGCTCAATGTCCCCCACACCTGGATCTCCTCACAAGGAATCACCATTTCCCTTACGAGTGTGCTCGTTCCTGAGCCTGAGGTGCGCCCCTTGAGCCAGGGTTACTCCCTTGAGCCTAGCGGTCGCCTTTGACCATTGGACTCCGGAGCTCAACGAGTGTCTGGTCCTGCATCGAGGCACTCTACTCAAAGCATCGTGAGTGGTGATCCCGGCACAAAGGCCCTAGGCTTGAGTGTCCGCACTGAGCACGCAGAGGTACATCCAGCGTGTCCCGTAGGGCACGACCTCGTCACTCGCGAGTTTCATATCGCTTGTGATGTAGCAGCCGATCTTGTGGTCGTCAGACCTAGCACTGAGGCGTGCACTCTTGCCACGTAGAGCTCTCCCTCTATGGCGCCTGACCCGGGCACAGTGAGGGAATCTTTCTTGTCACAGGATGCTGACGCTTGGTGTGCTGCTTGCAAGGATGAGCTCCGTGCCATCTGAGAGCACGGACTTTACGAGCTAGTCGAACTTCCACCAGGGAGGAAGGCTATTCAGGTCAAGTGGTTCTTTCATAAGAAGGTGAAGCCGGATGGCTCAATGGAATGCCACAAGGCTTGCTTGGTCGTCAAGGGGTACTCTCTGATTGAGGGCATCAATTACACTTACACCTTTGCCCCTGGCGGCCGCATGACCTGAACTCAAACTCTGTTTGGTGTAGTGGCTCAGTATAACTGGGAACTGCACTAGATGGATGTGAACAATGTGTTCCTCCATGGCTCTCTGGATGAGGAGATTTACGTGGCTCAGCCACCTGGCTTTGAGGACGGTGACAAGGTGTGGCGCTTGTGCAAGTCCTTGTACCGCCTCAAGCAGTCTCCTTGGTGTTGGAACCAGGAGATCACTGGCACCTTGACTCATGCGGGATATGTACAGAGCGAGGTAGATCCCTATTTCTTCATGCGATAGACGCCTGAGCGATTCACCGCCATCTTGGTCTATGTCGACGACCTTCTGATTGCGTCTCCTTCATTGGAGGCTAAGAAGGAGGCCAAGGCTGTCCTCGAGACTGCTTACAGGATAAAGGACCTTGGTTCTGCAGCGGTGTTTCTTGGCATGGAGATCGTGCGAGATCGCAGACGTCGTACTCTAGTACTGCATCTGGCCCGATACGCACGTGTTGTGTGGGAGCGCTATAACGACCTTCTCGGCGCAGTGCCCACGGGTTCCACACCTCTTACTCTTGATGGGCAGGATGCCCTACAGGTTGACGATCCCACATAGCTGGGGGAGACAGTGGGTGTGACCCTGTACCTCCGTCTCATCGGATCTCTCATGTACCTGGCCACTACCAAACTTCCTGACATCGCATTTTCCGTCAACCTCCTTGCCCCGTTTTCAGAGGCTCCACGCGCAAGAGCCCTTAACGCGACTGTGCAAGTGGTGCGGTACATGGTCTCTACACCGTACCTTGGACTCTTCTTTCGTCGGCAGTGTTCTGTGGTCCTTGACAGCTACACCGACAGTGACTGGGCCTAGAGCCCAGATGGACGCAGTTGCACTGGTTATGTGTTCCTGCTCGGTGGGACCACTGTGTCCTGGCGTAGCAGGAAGCATGGCTGCATTGTACGTACCTCATCGGAGGTAGAGTAATTTGCTCTCGATGCAGGGGCTACTGAGGCGGCATGGCTGCATCGCCTGTTTCATGAGCTTGGCCAGTCAATACCCGCCATTGTGCTTCGCTGTGACAACCAGAGTGCTCTTGCCATTGCAGAGAACTCTGGTGACTTTCATGCTCGCACGAAGGACATTTCGGTTGAGCACCACTTTGTGCGTGATCTGGTGGAGCGACACGTGATCTCCGTCATTTGGGTTGGCACTGACATGCAGCGTGCTGACTTCTTGACGAAGGCACTAGCATGCCGAAAGTTCCTCGTGGCCATTCGTTTTGTTGGAATTCGCCCCTTGCCTCAGAGTGGTTGAGTGTGGGGTGTCTCCGTGTTCGTGTCACATTTGTCGTTGCACTTGTTTTTGTACTCGTATGGACATGCATTCAATCGGGTCATGGGGCAGTGTTGTCATTTGTGACGTTCTTGTGAGAGACGCTTCTAGGAACCTTCCTAACCACTTGCCGCGACACTAGGCGTCAGCGCTAGGTCAGCGTGTGACAACAGTCAAAAGTCAGAGCCAAAAACTGCAAGGGTTTGGGTAGGGACACGCACAGAGTGTCAAGAAGCTCAAATCTGAATGTAATCGCAGAGAGAGATGAAAATTGACAAGAACACAACATGAATACTTGCTGCGGCTCACGGCAAGTGACGTACGGCATTGTCAGTTTGTCCTAAAACTAGCCTAAAATCATTGTTTTGGCCATAAACCCGTGCACAGGTATCCGAACGCACCACCGTCTGAGCCTAGAGATGCAAAATCTTGAGCCGGACACTACAACTGGTCACACGCACAAGTCCGGCATCAATTGGTGGAGAGACAATGCAAAACATGCAAATCGGGCTCGAGAGCCAGTCCATCGAGAAAACTCTAACGTCTGCAGAAAATCCAGCAAGGACCCCCGCAAGCACCCGGAATGTCATGGCAGCTGTCTGGTAGCTGGTAGTGCACGGAGCCACTACTCGTCGGTGTCCTGGCGCCAGCTGCGTCCGCACCATGGATCATGTCGTCATGCTCTCCAGTAACGCCATTCCATATTACCAGTATTGGGTATACGGATAATCACCGCGTCATCGCTAGTGACGGGTGGAAGCCACACAAACCAACACTCCCCCTGGCTGACACAGCCGTCACCGCAATGACAAGTGAGGGGCTACACTCATTGTCCGTCGTAAACACCAACCATAATACAAGGTCTCCTCAAGACAGTGGTGTAATTCACCAAGTACCCGGGTTTCGACAGTGCAACACATAATCCACACACGCATGTGCCAAACATCACACAAGAGTTACAAAGCAACAAGGTCTCCTCATGACCCTCGGAATATGTCTCCGGGGTCCGGGTCTCGACCACACCAACTCGCATGCATGGAACATACATACCACATGGAGGCAATGGGTCTCCACGTCACACCGGTACAAGTCACCAGGTGCACGGNTCTCGACCGTGCAACACATAATCCACACACGCATGTGCCAAACATCACACAAGAGGTACAAAGCAACAAGGTCTCCTCATGACCCTCGGAATATGTCTCCGGGGTCCGGGTCTCGACCACACCAACTCGCATGCATGGAACATACATACCACATGGAGGCAATGGGTCTCCACGTCACACCGGTAAATGTCACCAGGTGCACGGATCTCGACCAGCATAACCTCAACCGGAGCATTGTGCCAGACACAAACCAACCACGCTGTCCTCACAAGGGTGTCAGGCCAAATCCCACACACCAACATCCCCCTTGGGCTGCAGAGGATGGCTCCCCCATGGTGACACAACCCTGCACAACAATAGAAAGGGTGGCAATGATGCTGGTCGGATGTGCTCCCACATAGCCTCACCCCGGAGCGATGTCGCCGGTGTTGTCGGCGTCTCTGTCGTCGTAGTCGCTGCCTTCCTCATCGCTGTCGTAGTCGTCCGTGCTACCGTCACCTGCTGCTGTGACTGGTGTAGCGTGGAGGGTCTCCTTCAACTGCATCACCTTCTGGATGCCTGCTAGCTGCTGAGCTGCACACTGCCATGCGGACTCTACAGCGTCGAGACGCATGTACAACTTGTCGAGCTCTGCTGTAGCTGTCGGGTGGGCGGCTGCATCTGCGACACGTAGGCGGGAAGTCGCGGAACGAACCTGACGGTGGACCTCAATCGCGTGCGCATCGGCACGAGCCACGGCCTCCTACAGCCTCGCCGCCTCATCGCGTAGGTCAGCCGTCGAATCATCTGTCGCTTTGCCACCAGCTGCTGGCAGGGCGTCGACACCAGACAATGTGTCGGCAACTGTAGCATGTGCATCTGCAAGAGGTGCTATTGTAGAGGCACCGGCTGCTACTGGCACACCTGTCACTCGGCCATCGACTCCTGGTGGGACGTCGGCATCCGTCGGTGAATCTACCTCTATTGCATCGTTTCCATCATCGGGAGCTCGTATAGTGTCCCGGGGCTGCTCCCAACCACTGGTGCGCAACCAATCATCCACTTGCCGCTGAGCGTCTGCCCGTCTCCGACATGCATCCTATAAAGACCTCTCAGCTGCCTCAAGATGCGTGTGCACATCCTCCACGCACTCCTCGGCAGCCTGCCGTGCTGGAACATCCGTAGTGTAACAACAGTTGTTGGCCTCCCGAAGCTCGGCCATGAGACGCAGCACGTGCGCCTCCGCTCAAGCGACATCTACCTCCTGCTTGTCGACCGCGGAGCGCAGGGTACGGGAATTGTAGCTCGGACATGTGTAGGTGTGTCGTCGGCTGGAACCGCCATGGTGTCAGTGATGCCGGTCAGGGCAGCCATGAGTCGGAGGTCTGTAGCTCGCTCTGCATCCTCCACGGTAGATGCGCCTGTAAGGGTGATTGTTGTAGGCTCAGCTCATGCCGTGGGCACAACCGCCACTCCGATGTCAATAGTGTGGGCCACGGTAGCAGCTGCTCCTGCACATGCCGTCGCTGCTGAAGCATCCACTGATATCACCTCCTCCAACTATCGGCGCAATTCCTACCGTCTCCACACAGCACTGTGGAACGTCCACTCAGCAGCCTTGAGGTGCGTGTACACATCTTCAACGTTTAGTGCTGCTAACCGATGACCTACGGCATCTGCGGTGCTCCAACGTGTGCTCGTTGCACGTAGCTCAAGCGTGAGGTCTTGTAGGCGCCTGTCCGCACGTGTGACTGCATCCTCCTGGTCGCGAAGCACAGAGTGTAAACGCTCGAGCGCAGGGGCCTGCTCGGCCGCTGGTGCATCAGCTACTACTCGAGCTATGTCCTGCGCGACGGCTGCGCCTCCATAGAAAGCTACCGCAATGGCACCGGCCATAGCAGAAGTGCTGGCAACCTCGACGCCTCCTGCCTCTCATGGTACCCCCTCCGCATGTGTATCTGCAATGGAAGATGCTGTGGCTGAGGGAACATCTAGCCCTACGCAGGCTGTACCAGCTGCTATAGGAGCGACAACCATCATGGTATCTGCACCAACAAGCGCCTCCATGGCCTACGTCCTATCAGTAGCAATGAATGCAACTACTGCTACTGTCACGACGTCGATTGCTGCCGACACACCCACTTCCTGGACTTCTGCTCCACATGTGTCCGCTGTCATCGCCACTGCTACTACTGCCCCATCCAGTACTATTGCCACACATGCCTCTATGGTCGTGGTCTCTACTACATCAACTGTAGTCTCCATCTCCATCCCCGTCTCTACGTGTGCCTCCAACTCCACGTTGGACTACTCGTCCGCCTCCGACTCCACGTCGGACCACTCCTCGGATGTCTCGTCCTCACTGAGAGTGTCCTGTTGTGAAGCACCGTCTGTCGCATCTCTGCTGCACTCTCTGGTGGTCGTTGGCGGACACTCCAACCCCCCTAGAACCGACGCACCCGTAGAAGCTGCAAAGGAATGTTGCACTAACCTTTTGACTGGGGACGAGAGAGTTATCTCCGTGCTGACATCTGCCACTGCTGCGACTACTGCTGCGTCCTGGGCACGTCGCGCCAAATGTGCCGTCCGCTGCCTCGTGTGCCGAGAGCGAGCGCGACGACGCCGAGCAAAAGGGACTAGTACAGAAGCGGAGGGGTAAACGGTCGCGATGACTCCAACTGACTCCAGGACAGAGCGGAGGGCATCAGAGGTTGAGCTAAGGTCGGAAGGCGTGGCATGGTCAGGTGATGACACCGATGGAGGTGAGGATGGCGAGGAGGAAGGTAGGGATGTCTGAAGCGGCACAGTGGCAACGGCCCGCTCGGAGACCACATGGTTTGTGAGCTGTTGCACCATGCGCTGTAGACCCTGCAGCTCGGCATACAACACCGCCATAGCTCCACTGAGGGGTGCAACGGTACGAGCTGATGTCTCTGAGTTGGATAGTGGAGTAGGGCGGGACCATAACCAGGGAGGTCGCTACCCAGCAAGGCGCTGACGACACTGGCGCCAACCATGGTATCGATCGTCGCAAAAGTAGCAGGAAAAGCCGTTGGACGCCAGGGGCGTGTGCCACGGCTGCAATTACCGCTACGCTCGTGGCGCCTGCCACACCTGCACTGTCGGTGCCAGCCAAGGCACCGGTTGCGCCCCTTGCCACGCCAGTGTGCTCGTCTCAGGAGCCTAGCGTGGGTGAGTGTATAAGACACTCGCTACCGCTAGCACAAGGCCACAGGGGGAACCAGGCTATCAAAGCACAATGTCTAAAATGTGCTATGACGCGGTCACGAGGACGGCCACCACCATGCTTGTGGTACGTTGATGTCAGACTACTACGCGTCTATTGTGTGGCTGCCGTGCGACCTCAAGTCGCCTTCGGTGCTGTTGTTGCTCCGGTTGCCGTCGTCTGCCGAAGACTGTGGCCTCCGACCACCTTCGCCGCTGCTGCTACTACCACCTCTTACGCGGCCGTTGCTGCTGCTGCGGTTGCCGTCGTTTACCGACAACGAGTTAGTACACCAACGTGTGGGTGCACCCAAGTTTTTTTTTCTTCTTCACTCCCCTTTCTTTTTTCTCAGGTGCCACCTCCTCGGGTGCCCCTTTTGGGGTTGTCCTGGGCTGGCCCACTCGGGGACCTCCCGTGTCCTCCCCCCCTCCTTCCTTTATCTTTTTCTTTTGGCTGCCTGGCTCGACCCTTGCGGCGAGCTCGTCGATTGGACGAGCTCGCTGATCGGCGGGCTCGCCGATCACCGCGAGCTGGCCGTAAGCTCGCTGCGAGCTCGTCGCAAGCTCGTTGCGAGCTTGCCGCAACTCCGTCGCGGGAAGCTATAAGGCAGCTTCCCGTCGCAGCAATGGGGGCAACAGCACGTGCTACTGCCGCATTGGCTGCCCTTGCTGTGCGTGTTGTTACTACTGCTACTATGCGCGTGTGTAGCTACGACTGCACGCTGCAGCTGCTCGCCGCCGTCGCTGCTGCCGCGTGATGCTGCTGTTGCTGCAGCTGTTGTGGCTGCTGCAAGGCGGTGCTACCCACTGCTGCTTCATGCTGCTACTAGGATGCTGCGTAGCGGCTGCTGGCGCGCTACTGTTTTGCTGCCCTAGTGCTGCTGCACGACTGCTGGTGAGCAGCCGTGCGGCTGCTGCTGCATTGGCTGTAGTGGCTGCTGCCGCCACTGGTTGATGCTGTTGCACGTGTTACTGCTGCTGCGTCTCTACTACGCACCAGCGCGAGCTGTGGCTCGCCTGCTATGATACCAAGAGAAGCTTCTAGGAACCTTCCTAACCACTTGCCGCGATACTAGGCGTAAGCGCTTGGTCAGCGTATGACAACGGTCACAAGTCAGAGGCAAAAACTGCAAAGGTCTGGGTAGGGACACGCACAGAGTGTCAAGAAGCTCAAATCTGAACATAATCGCAGAGAGAGATGACAACTGACGAAAACACAACATGAATACCTGTTGCGGCTCAAAGCAAGTGACGCACGCGAAGTGTCAGTTTGTCCTAAAACTAGCCTAAAGTCACTGTCTTGGCCATAAACCTGTGCACAGGGATCCGAACGCACCACCGTCTGAGCCTAAAGATGCAGAATCTTGAGCCGGACACTACAACTGGTCACACGCATAAGTCCGGCATCAATCGGTGGACAGACAATGCAAAACATGCAAATCAGGCTCGAGAGCCTGTCCACCGAGAAAACTCTAGCGTCTGCAGAAAATCCAGAAAGGACCCTGGCAAGCACCCGGAATGTCGTGGCAGCTGTCTAGCAACTGGTAGTGCATGGAGCTACCACTCGTCGGTGCCCTAGCGCTAGCTGCGTCCACACCATGGATCATGTCATCATGCTCTTCAGTAACGCCATTCCATATCACCAGTACTGGGTGTACGGATAATCACCGCATCATCGCTAGTGACGGGTGGAAGCCACACAAACCAACACTCCCCCTGGCTGACACAGACGTCACCGCAATGACAAGTGAGGGGCTACACTCAATGTCCGTCGTAAAGACCAACGATAATACAAGGTCTCCTCAAGATAGTGGTGTAACCCACTAAGTGCCCGGCTCTCGACCGTGCAACACATAATCCACACACGCATGTGCCAAGCATCACACAAGAGGTACAAAGCAACAAGGTCTCCTCATGACCTTCAGAACATGTCTCCGGGGTCCAGGTCTCGACCACACCAAGTTGCATGCATAGAACATACCTATCACATGGAGATTGTGGGTCTCCACGTCACACCGGTACAAGTCACCAGGTGCACGGGTCTCGACCAGCTTAACCTCAATCGGAGCAATGTGCCACACTCAAGTTAACCACGCTGTCTTCACAAGGGTGTGAGGCCAAAGCCCACACGCCAAGAGTGTCGACCTGTACAGTATACTATGACCACACGGCCGTGTCCATACTCGTGTAGATCCCTGATGCGGACCCTGGAGGCACTGGTGCGTCATGTGGTGGCGGACTACCATCCTGGAGTTGACTGACGACCGTTCCAAAGCTCTTGACGGTACCCGGGTCCTTCTGCAGTTTCTCTGCGGCACACAAGAGTTTATCGGTGGACTGACCGTGGGTCTGATTTGTATGTTTTTGTATTGTGTGTCCACCGCTTGATGCCGGATACATGTATGTGACCAGTCATAGCGTCTGGCTTTTGATTATGCACAGCTAGGTTCTGACGTTGTAGCGTTATGGTATGTTTGCGTTGAGAAGATTCCAGGAAGCTTCCTAGCCTTTCTGCTTGCTAGCCTGACAACACGGGTCTGGCTGGTTGACACACAGGTCATGCAAGGGACAGCAAGGGTAGGGAGAGACGTGCACTTGTATCTCAAGCTTCAACTGAAGTTAATGCAGAGAGAGATAACAAATGACAGGTCCACAACATAAATAGCCGCTGTGGCTCACGGCGGGTGGCGCACACGGCGGTGCCTGTCAAACCTGAACCGGTCCAAAACCACTGTTTTGGCCATGATTCTGCGCACAAGCGTCCAAACGGAGCGCCGTCTGATCCTACGGATGCACGACAAAAAGACAGACACAACGACTGGTCACACGCCTACGTCCGGGAACAGCCGGAGAGTGTAAGAAAACAAACATGTAAATCAGCCTGGCAGGGCTGTCCACCGAGAAAATCCTGAAGACCTCCAAACGTAGTCCGTGGGCTGTGGGAGCCCTCTGGTACACTGGGTAGGCTGCCAGGCTGCCTCCAGCGGGTGGAGCATCACCTCAGGGAACTCTGTCTCCAGCTGGGTCCACCTCAAGGATCTGCACGAGCATGGACACGGCCGAGTGGTCACAACCAACTGTACAACTGTGTATGACTGAAAACATCACAACACTCCCCCATGACCCAATGGTACGCATGTCCATACACGTGCAGAACGCGTGCCGGTGCAACATAGAGTGCTCAACAGGGACCCGGAAAATCATCCACTCTCGGACAGGGGTTGCAATCCGACGGAACGAACAGCCCCGAGGAACTTCCCACGTGCCAGTGCCTTGGTCAGGAAGTCAGCGCGCTGCAAGTCTGTGCCCACCCAGATGATGGAGATCAACTGCCGCTCCACCAGATCGTGCACGAAATGATACTCGACAGCGATGTGCTTCGTGCGTGCGTGGAACACACCAGAGTTCTCAGCGATCGCGAGAGCACTCTGGTTGTCGCATCGGAGGATGATGGTAGGCACGGACTGACCCAAGCAGTGGAACAACCACTGCAGCCACACCGCCTCAGCGGCGCCAGCGCCCAGAGCAACATACTCAGCCTCTGAGGAGCTGCGAGCAATGCACCCCTGCTTGCCGCTGCGCCAAGACACAGCGGTGCCACCAAGCAGGAACACGTAACCCGTGCGGCTGCGTCCATCAGGACTCCATGTCCAGTCGCTGTCGGTGTAGCCATCTACCACAACCGAGCACTGTATCCGAAAGCAGAGACCGTGATACGGTGTGGAGACCACGTACCGGACGACTCGCAAAGATGCGTGCAGAGCGCGAGCCCGAGGGGACTGACTGAACTGTGCGAGTAGGTTGATAGCGAACGCAATGTCGGGACGCGTGGTCGTGGCCAAGTACATCAGTGAGCCAATGATGCGCAAGTACAGGGTCACGTCCACAGTCTCGCCCAGATCGGCTGGGTCTGTCACCTTCAGGGCGTCCTGCCCATCGGGAGTGATGGGTGACGAGGCGGCGGGAATAGCACCAAGGAGGTCAGCAAACCGCTCCCCCACAACCTGCGCATATCGTGCCTGATGGAGGAGTGTCCGTCGACGACGATCACGCACAATCTCCATCCCGAGGAAAACAGCCGCTGGACCAAGGTCCTTCATCCTGTAGGCGGCCTGCAGGACCGCCTTGGCCTCCTTCACGGCCTCCAGTGAAGGAGACGCAATCAGGAGATCGTCCACATACACCAGAATGGCAGTGAGGTGCTCGGCTGTCCGTCGGATGAAAAGTGACGGGTCGGCATCACTCTGGACGTACTCGGCCTGAGTGAGGGTGCGAGTGATCTCTCGGTTCCAGCACCGGGGCGACTGCTTCAGGCCATACAAGGCCTTGCGCAAGCGCCAGACCTTGTTGCC
>SZWC01020443.1:4951-20557 GCA_023375785.1 Penium margaritaceum
GGGGGGGGGGGGGGGGGGGGGGGGGGGGGGGGACATGGCAAACATCCAATATGATGCACATCAACGTTGCTACAAATACCAAAAACATTGAGAGAAATACAAGGATTTCCCTCTTCTTTGTCACCCAACTACTTGGACGCCCTAAAACCAGCACTAGTGTCGCAGATAAGAGGTTTACACTTTGGTTTTGATGGGAACGTCTTCTTGTCTTTCTATTGTCGTTTGACCTCATTATCTACCACCTTCCATCCACAGACAGAGAAGAACGAAAAGCGAGCCATTAAGAAATTTATCCAAACCATCTACCACAAACATGGCACTAGCTTAGTGGCCAAGCGACTGCCCGTCAATGTTACATACAGCTCCCTGAACTTTGGAGCAATATACAAAATCCACTACCAAACTCTGGATACTAAGCTGCAGAACGTCGCATTACGTGCAGGAGTGCAAGCTTCCCTTGAGGGTGTTTTCAACCAAAAATTCTGGTGTTGCACCGATGCTGCCCCATTGAGGAATGCGGTCGCCAATTATGAACACGAATTGATCGCGGTCCGTCAATCCGATCCTATTTTAGGTTTGGCTTGAAATTTTTGGATGCGCAAGATTCAAAACCCACTGCAAAGCTCAATTTTTATGGAAATGCCTACATCTGATGCATGGCCAATGGTGGGATCAATTTCACAGCAAAACCCCTAGTGCATTCACAAGGTGGCGCGCAGGCCTTCTTGCATCATACCGCTGATGCAAGGTGATTTTTTTTAATACTTTTTGTTCTTTCTTCTCCACCAGCTGCATCCATGGCAAGCATTCAAAAGTTCAAATATCAAAGTAATTCCCTGAATTTCGGACGTTTGAATAATGGCGCACCGACAAGTGCCTCGAGCCGCTCAAGGTCCCCGTAAAAGTCTTTAGTGTATCTCCCCTATCTAGTACATCATTGATGTAACGATGATAACAATGGCTTGAGCGAGCGCACCTGCGGATAGTTGCCTGAACCGGTGAAGGCTTTAGTTAGGGAGGAACAAAAATCTACAATGCACAGTAATCCTTGCATAACACGAAGTGGAAGGCATGGCACTCCACGGGCTGAATGGAACTTGCCTGAAAACTTTGAAAAAAAGTCAAATAGTGGACCCCTTGGGCTTGGCCAATCCCTCTGTTGGTGCCAGTCACAACAACACTTGGAACGATGACATGAGGCAATAGTTTTTTAATGCCAAATCATTGTCATTTAATGCCAAATCATTGTCATTTAGGAGCCTCAACCACTACCTACACGAACAACTCTCCTCAATTGTAAGAGTTTGTGCTCTCTAGAGATTAAGCCTTAGTGTGTGGAGAGCACAGTCGCAACGGAAAGATAGACTTGGAGATGTCTGGAAGCCAGAACTGGAAATGACAGGTTAATTATAATGAATAGAGTACAAGGTATTTATACTGTTTGGCAGGCTAGTCCTGGTCTTGGCCTACTGCTTTCCTAGCTGGCTACAACAACCTTCTTGCACCTGAATCCGGTGCCCTACTTGCACTTGTCCCTGGAGTCCTAATCGCACCCAATGGATGATGCAAGAAGTCCTTGGCCATCGATCATCAAGATTTACGATCTATCTTGTCTCTCAGCAAGCCGCTGTGTTAGCTCAACACCTCCTGATGGCTGGTGTGGTCATCCTGATGCGCACGCCACTGTGGGACTGCGACCATCCCATGGTCGCAGTCAACGGAACTGCTGCCGCCGTTGACCGTGTGCGCTGTAGGGATCATCCGCCAAAACAGCCCCTCGGCGGGTAGCGTGACCATCACGACACTCACCGCGAGTGTGACACGCAACCTTGCGTTGCATGTTTGGAACGCACGCTCCAAGTTGCAAGCAAAACACCCCCTTGCGCCGGTGTGCTCCACACGCTGGCACAAATTGATGCGCTCACTCCCCCTTCTCCTCCTTGTATCTGCAGTCAAGCGGAGGTAAGATTGATTGCCAGTAGGATTTCCAAAAAACAAAAAATCACCCGCATGTCCCCCAAACTCGGACGTGGCCCGATGTGTGCCAGAAAAAGAGGGGCACCTCGTTACATTCCCTCCCCCCCCCCCCCCCCCCCCCCCCCCCCCCCCCCCCCCCCCCCCCCCCCCCCCCCCCCCCCCCCCCCCCCCCCCCCCCCCCCCCCCCCCCCCCCCCCCCCCCCCCCCCGTTGGAGGTGCGACGTCCCGGCGTGCTTGACATACTCTTGAAGAACAGTGTTGGTATCCCCGACATGGAAGTTGGCCTCAGGCTCCCAAGAGTTGTGCTCCGTCGGGTACCCCTTCCATTGTACCACAAAATCACGCCGACATTCCCTCTGCTGGTCCACTAGAATCTTCTCCACCTCAAACTCTTCACTGCCCTCAATGTGGACAGTAGGAGGTGGAACTGTCCCACGACCCTGGAAGAAGGCATCGGGGTTGTGATAGGCACGAAGCAAGGAGATGTGGAACACCAGATGGATGGTGTAGTGAGCTAGTAGCTCCAAGTAGTAGAATACAGCCGACCGCTTCTCTAGAATGTGGAACGGACCCATCCATCACTGCTTCAACTTGGAACTCCCAACTTCCATCAGCTGTATGTCAGCAGAGTTCAGCATCACTTGATCTTCCACTTGGAAATCCTCCACAAAGTGCTTCTTTTCAGCCTGCTGCTTCTAATGCTTCTATGCGTTCAACAACCTTCGCCACACCACGTCCCAAGTGGTGGAAAATCCATCAAGAATCTGTTGCACAGCTGGAAGATATGTTTCCATAGCAAGGGCAGCTGGACTTAGTGGCTGGTGGCCATAGCCTACCTCAAATGATGACTTTCCTGTTGATGCTGACATCGCTGAGTTGTAGGCGAACTCTACCACTCCAAGCTTTTCCTCTCAACCCTCTCCATTCGGTGGGATCATGCTCCGCAGCAGCTGCTCCAATGTCTGGTCCATGCACTCCGTCTACCCATCGCTCTATGGGTGGTATGTTGTGGTAAGTTGCATCCTCGTACCCAGCTTCTTCATAAGATCTCTCAAAACCGCGAAGTGAAGCGTGGATCGTGATCTGAGACCACCGACTACGGCACTCCATGTAGCATGATAACATGACTGAGTAGGAGTTGAGCTGTCCCACCAGTTGTGATGCTCTCAGGACATGCGATGATGTGTGCCATCTTAGAAAAATGGTCCACCACCACCAACATTGTGTTGTTACCCTGCTACGTCACAGGAAACCTGTCAATGAATTCAACCGAGATGTCTGACCATGGCCTCATACGTACTGGCAATGGTTGCAGCTCCCCAGGTGGCTTGGTCCTCCTTGCCTCGATGCATTGGCACACATCGCAACTGCTTATAAATCTCTTGCAAACTGTTTCCATTGAAGACAACTAGTATTGGCGTGCCAAGGCTTTGAGTGCCTTGTGGAAGCCAAAGTGACCCGAGTAGTGGGTGTCATGCGCCTCCTCCAAAATCAATTGCTTCAATGGTGCATAGTCCGACACAAAAATCATCTTCTCTCGTCCCCTTTGCTAGTGCACTCCATCCTATGTGGCGTCTTTTAGCGCACCACCCATGAACTTACCATATATGCCATGGTTGTGCTTGAACAGGCTATGCATGACTGGAGATCCCATTAGCACTGAGACGGCGTTGAGACTCATGTCCGGCCTCCTTGACAGAGGATCTTCCGGATCCACCTTTCCAGGATTGTACTGGATCTTGTAGTCAAAATTTCCTTCCAAGAACTCCATCCATCGAGTCTGCCAACGACTTTGATTTGGCTACGTCTTCAGTTACTTCAGGGCAAAATGATCCGTGAAGACCACGCATCACTGCGACTCGAGGTAGCACCTCCAGTGCTTGAACGCATAGTAGGATTCCAACAGTACAACCAGTCATATCCAAAAATGGCATCGTAGGCATCCATTAAGTACATGCAAAGGTTTAACTTGCATGAAAGCTTGCCTAGACGGACCCTCAAAGGCTTCAAAGGAAAACTGCACTCCAGATCCTCTTGCACCAACTTGGCCTTCGTTGGCTTCCCAGGTAGCCATTCAAGCCTCAACCTTTCCTGAAGCTCTTTGTTGAAGAAAGCGTGCAATGTGCCGCAATCCAGTAATGCTTTAATCTGCCGGTGATTCTGGCACCCCTCACCATCCGTAGAACCAGCTGATGAAATTTTAGCTTTTAAGAGGATTCTCAAAACGCTCCCGCTTCCTTTGATCCGTAGCAATACACTAGGTAGCTCCCTAGTTATCAAAGGACGTTCAAGGCTGGTGTTTGCTGATGCGGACAAAGCTTTCCTAGCAGTTGGCCGTCCGCCACTCACTGCTAGTTGCCACTTCCCTGATGCTTCTTCTTGCACTCCTTGTTTTTTCTAGGATTTCCACAGATCCAACAATTCCCACTACGTGGTTTGTTCTACTGATGGCCTCCGTCTACATCGTTGACCTCCATAGGGTCAGCTTGTTGGTGCTGTGCTTGACATTGAAAATTCTCCTGCTTCTCACAAAACCCCCTTGATGGAAGGGTGGTACGTCAACGCGCTCAGCAGTGACCACCATTTTCTGGAACTTTGTGATTCCACTCACTTCCAGTGTGCGCTGAAATTCCGCCTTCAAGTCGTCATGGTATTTGTCTGCCATATCTGGCTCACTCATGTCGTCGATCTCTGAGCACAATGCTAAGGAGCGGCATGTGTACTCCTGCACCGAGCCGATGTGCTTCAGCTGATTTAGCTTGTTGCGTGTAACCATGGAGGCATTCACGAGATCAGATCGATCTCTGATGGCTTGCTCAAACTGCTCCCATATCGTCGGCACACGTGCTTCAGCTTGTTGTGTGCCAGGGTGCCACAACAAGGCATGATGTATTGCGGCATTCCCACCTCCACCTCGAGTGGCCACCAAATTCAGCTGCCTCCACCACTCCAATGCTGCTCCATGTAGCAGTGTCTCAGTGAATGACACACGCACAACATCGTCCTCTGTAGGGTAAACGTGAGCCCCAAAGTAGCTGTTCATCGTGAATAAAGATGTCCATACGCTTGCTCCCTTGACTGAGGGATTGAACGGTTCCGGAGCCTTTGGCTTTGGTCTTGGCGGACTCCTTGACCAGGCCGCCCGAACCTGTCCAGCATCAGCCCCATCCCATAGGTCAGCCATCTGCTGATTAATCCACTCATTCTCCAGCTTGAGGGCTCCCAACTGCTCTATGATCTGCTGCAGGGCCTGCTCCATGGCTCTTGATGACGTTTGGCCATTGGAGATCCTTAGAAAGAAATTGGCAGTGTTTTGGTTGCAATTCATTATTTCAGCAGTCCGGGATGAAAGTCTGACGTCTTCAAAGTGCGTGGGAGCCACTTGTCGTCTCCCCCGCATGCACGGTAGGCTGTGGAGAGTCTCTGGAAATATAGAAAAGAATCCCAGAGGTTGGCTTGTGCATTGGCTTTGAAGTCTCGTCTAGCAATCTCCCTCTCGTTCAGCCTCGACGTTGTCCGACGTACTCTATGCCTTCCGCTCCTTGAAGTTTGGCAAGCTCCGGTAGCGCTTTTGCCCAACGCGTGGCTCTGGCTCTGATACCAGATGTGAGAGTGTGTGCTCTCTGAAGATTATGCCTAAGTGTGTAGAGAGCACAGTCGCAGCGGAAAGATAGACTTGGAGAATTCTGGAAGCCAGAACTGGAAATGACAGGTTAACTATAATGAACAGAGTACAAGGTATTTATACTGTTCGGCAGGCTAGTCCTGGCCTGGCCTACTGCTCTCCTAGCTTTCTACAACAAGATATTTACACCTGAATCCACTGCCCTACTTGCACTTGTCCTTGGTGTCCTACTTGCACCCAATGGATAGTGCGAGAAGTCCCCGGCCGTCGATTGTCAAGATTGATGATCTGTCTCGTCTCTCCACGAGCCCTCGCATTAGCTTGACGCCTTCCGACCGTGTGTATGGTCGTATTGATGCACACACCATCATGGGACTGTGACCGTCCCACGGTTGCAGTCAATGGAACTGCTTCGCCGTTGACTGCACGCGTTGTCGGGGTCGCCCGCCAAAACAGCCCCTCGGCGGGTGACGTGACAGTCATGCCACTCGCTGCAAGTGTGACACGCAACCTTGCGTTGCGTGTTTGGAACTCACGCTTGTAGTTGCGAGTGAAACACCCTCTTGTGCCGGCGTGCTCCACACGCCAGCACGAATTGATGTGCTCGCTCCCTCTCCTCCTCTTCGTATCCGCGGTTGAGCAGAGGTGAGATAGAACGCGAGCAGGATTTCCTAATAACGGAAAATCACCCGCATGCCCCCCCCCACTCGGATGTAGCCCGAAGTATGCCAGAAAAAGAGGGGCACCTCGTTACATCGATGTTTGATGGCCTCCATATTTTGTGGAAAAAACAAACCTCTACATTGGCTTTAAATTCAACCTGAACTACTACATACTAGTGGCAAATATTCAAGCCAAGAACCAAACCTCTACATTTGCTTCAAGCTCAACCTGAACCAACAAAGCCTTGGCCAGACATCTCCATGGATTTCTTGATGCGTTTACCCGCTGCACTTGAGGGTTTATTCATGGGCTTCTACCACCTATCCAATATGATGCACATCAACGTTGCTACAAATACCAAAAACGTTGAGAGAAATACAAGGATTTCCCTCTTCTTTGTCACCCAACTACTTGGACGCCCTAAAACCAGCACTAGTGTCGCAGATAAGAGGTTTACACTTTGGTTTTGATGGGAACATCTTCTTGTCTTTCTATTGTCGTTTGACCTCATTATCTACCACCTTCCATCCACAGACAGAGAAGAACGAAAAGCGAGCCATCAAGAAATTTATCCAAACCATCTACCACAAACATGGCACTAGCTTGGTGGCCAAGCGACTGCCCGTCAATGTTACATACAGCTCCCTGAACTTTGGAGCAATATACAAAATTGTTATGCGGACACATTTCATGGAGATTTCTCTGAGAAAACGGCTAGAAAAATCTGCGTAGAAGCACCATAATTCTGAGGAAATTCCGGCCAACTACCATCAGTGTCCTTCATCTGATCCAGATGTGTTTTAAAACTTTGACTACCTTACTTACTTGTCAAGAATATTTTCACAAACCATCTTGAATGGACATGCACGGACCATCCTATTCCACAACAACTTTCCATAAGCCAATCAGAAGAAGTTGCAATCTTAATCTGGTAGATTATTCTATGTGGTATTGCACAACACTCTTCCCAATTCTGTTTGAATAATTACCCAGTTGGTCTTTCATGCTTGGTTCTTCCAACAGGGTGGTGGCCTGTTTTTACCATGACCAGGTCCTTCCCCTTTAGCTTCTAAATTTCCTTGGTTTACATCCAGAAAGAGGTTTGCTCATCAAAGTAATGATGTACAAAAATCATTTCAAGAATTTTCTCAACATCTCAAGATAACACTTTGTACAAAAGATTTTTTGTTGGAAATTCCATGTAAGTACATGTTTCTTCTTAACACATGTATCCACAACTCATAATCATCTTGCTCTCTTGTGCAAGGATACTCATTCGAGTGTATGTTTCATGCCATGGTTGGCTTTCCATTAAAAGGACCTAAAATGGGTTCCATTTACATGTGAATTTGGTGCATAAAGTTTTTGTGGAGCTTTGTTTCTAGACTTGCCAAGATATTGCTAGTCTCATGCTGACACAACAGAATCTTCCATGCCGGGTATCAAAGACAAAACTATCTTGTGCTGGATAATTTCCCTAATGGAGTTGTGGGTGTTCAGATGTGGTGTTCTGACAACGCGTCCTCCCCATTTTTCTCAAGAGTGTCCTTGCCAGAAATTCATGTCAAAACACTTTTGGGTTTACAACAAAATGACCACCACTCAAAAATTAATATTCTTTAGGTGGGTCTTGCACCGGGATGATACCCTGCGTGGGTGTGTTAAACCAAATTCAATCTCATCCTCCACAAGGGATCCAACCAAGAAACCAAAGGGACAGTATGCATGTGCTCAAGTTCATTTGTGGCTATCACAGCTGGTTCAACAGGGTTGGCTGAATGACCAATCACAATGGAGCCTTTGGCTTGTTGAAAGTACATGGTCGACGATGTTAACGCCATGCTACAAGTTTAAACATGGAACGATATGATGCTTAAAATCTAGCTGAATTCTGTAGACCGTTATTATATTATGTGGGACATAACATCACCAAATTATTCCAACACACGAGATATTCACAGGATAGGTCTCTCATTTCACGTCTCCAATTACATGATGACGGATGTGAATGTTGTTTGGCATTACAGAGAACTAGATAAACCACACCTAAGTCTTTCCACCCCCGTACACAAAGAGAGAGTTTGTATAGTCAATTGATGTCTTGTCTGAAAATTTTCACCTCGTCGAGGTCAACCTGGGTAGTGCTTTATGCTTGGACGCAATACTTTGTCTTCTTGGACCAATTAGTGTACACATTGCATGTTAAAAAGGTACACAGTACATAGTCACAAGCAATGATGTTGGTAGGACTCAAGATTCTGGCATTATGATTATTGCAAAACTGGAAAAAGGAATGTCACATGTATGAGAACATTGCCATTATACTCTTGCCAAAGTTGTTTTTGCTACCTAAATGCATCATTAGTGGGCTGGACGTGTGAAACGGGTCAGCCCCATGCATTTTTTTATAAAGGTAAGAATACCTAGATTTCTTGCAAATTCCCACTTCTATCCAACTCCAAATTTCTATCAAAGCATTCCATAATTGATGGAGGGAAAAAATATTGGACCATTATATGCCTTTACATGGTTTGTTCTTTATGTGAAAATTTTAAGGGCATGCGCAAACTTTGTTCCAACCTTCATAGGAGCAAGTACCTAGCAAGGGTATCATGGACTTCAAAGAATATTCGGATGACAAAACAAGGTAAGAATCTATGAATGATTGGTACAAAATTATCCTTCCCTGAATAATAGATGATTGAGCATTGCTCATCATCCAACAATGTTGCATCTTTTTCTTCATTCACTCTACATTAAATCCGAAGTATTCTCATGGGTACGTATTATGATACATTGAATCTCATCACATAATTGATGGGAGCTCATGTTTAGTGTATGGAATCTACCAAATTTGAGGGATTCTGTCTGGTTGAAGGTTGCACTGTCACGCTGAACTTTGATGTGTGCTTCACTGACTTGATTTTGGCTAGATGGAAATTTCTATGCAGGTGTCATGAAAACTTCATTGTGGATGATTGCATCATGATATATTACCCTACAATACCCCATGGCAAGCATGATCACCCTATGTGCCATGAAAGGGAAACACTAAGACATGCTCATGAGTATTCTTGACTGTAGCATGTTTGGACATCATTATCTTAATCTCTAAATTTAGACACACACACACACACACACACACACACACACACACACACACACACACACACACACACACACACAGAGAGAGAGAGAGAGAGAGAGAGAGAGAGAGATTGAGAATCATGGATCACCTGAAATACGCGAGTGGTCCTCCAAATGATTCATCCATTATAATTTATTATGTAAAGGTGACATGTGTCACAATGTAAACACAAGTACTTGAAATGTTTTGCGCCATGCTTGTCCATGCCCGTTAGCATGAGCTAAATGTATTGCATGTTGCCTTTTAGAATCTGACGTTTACTCCAGCATTATAGAGTAGTCCTCACAAAGGAGAGAAGGTGGAAAATGGTCTTTCAGTGCATTGCATTCCATTGTATAATCAATCTTTAAGAAATTCCAAGGCCCAATGGATTGTGTCCCCGAACCATGCATGGTAATAGAAGAGTCCGAGGGAGACCATGGTCTAACATGTTTAACTTCATGTCATACAAAATCATGCCCAAATTGAGTATCTCAATGTGTTCCGTTAGGCAAAGGGCATTTCCTTGCTAAAAACCTCCCAAACATGAACTAATGTTTTCCAGTGGCTTGGCATTTTCCTAGACTGGTGTTGGTATATGATTCCTTTCCAGGTAGAGGACACATCAAAATGTCCACCATGAAAATAGACATGAAAAATTGATGGAAATATGATGTTGTGGACACGTGTGTTGACCAGTTCGTAACTTTTGTGAGTTCCATGGCCAAGTGCATTGCTATTTGTATGGATTACCTATAACATGTCACAAGTACGTTGTGCACTCCATTCATGTGGAAACATGGACCAAGATATGGGCTATCCACATGTGGTGCGGAGTGTCAAGTCTTTGCGTTGCCTTAAAACATAAATAATGTGGATTGCATGTTTAGTGTTTCACAAGGTCACTTCATCATGCGATTTTGTTGTCTATGTTCAGATCTGTTGTTGTTAAGAGCATGAATTCCAAAACGTTTATATTTCAATGACATTATACTGAATTAAAATGGAGCATTTCTGTTCATCATTTGGTTTGGCACAACTATCTCTTTCCGTGATATGATGCGATGTAGAAAATTCTTGTTGAGATTCTTTTTGGTTCCACTAAATGCATCGTGAGACTTGTACCTTAGCATGTATGCTTCCCATAAATGTGGATTGCACTTAAGCATATGTCAAGGATGCTCATCGAATGACGCCAGAACTATATTTATGTACAAGATACCATGGATGAGATTGTGAATAACCACCATCTCCATGAGTACAATGCCATAATCTCCAATGTAGAGAAACTTCTAGGGTGCAAGATTTTCTCTTGAAAATGTTCCTAGTGGTATCACCCATGTGATCTAGATTACTCATCTTTAAGATGCAATGATGTAGCTTGGAGGTTATGAGACCTGTTGTTTCATGTTCACGGCCTAAATTGATCATAATTTGTGTAACATAACCTGTGCATAGACAGGTTGGATGTCCATCTGAAATTCTCCACAGCTAGTAGTGACACCATGTCTATGAATTTGCAAAAACTAAAGCCTTGTTTTCCATTGATGTCATTGAAACGTGCTTGTGGAGCCTGTGGGTTAAGAAATTCATGTCAACGTTGCATTACAATAGGTTCCTTTGACAACTTCTGATCTGGCATACAGTGTCATCTTATGGTGATTTACCATAAGTGTAAAGAGGGAAGGGGTGAGGTTTGAGTTCCTTGAAGAGAAGACCTCATGATGCTGTTTGGCCAACAAAGATACTTTGTAGCTTTTAACTTAGTAAAAGTGATACTACCTGTGTTTTCCCTCTGAGTTTGTAGAAAAAGAGCTCCTTTTAGGCCCACAACCAAACTAGATATGAAGTTTGGAAGTCATCTCAGGGCTGCAAGGAGTACGATTCGCAAAATTAGCAGAGAGGGTGTGGCTGGAGGGCGGTATACAGGTGAGAAAAACATGACAAACATGTTTCAGCCTGATGGCTCTCTTCAATGTCATACGGAGCTAGCTTACACCGTGCTACATTGGGGGAGGAAAATGTGGGGTGTGGTGGTTTTTCGTGGCTGACCAAGTGACCGGTCTAAAGGGTCCTAAGTAGCGTCCTTTTTAATTCTGAAGGACACTACATAGCTTCTATTTCTACGCGGCAGCCTCCAGGACAAAATAACTCTGGAGGAGAACACCTTGCAATTCAGTTCTCTGAGGTGTTGTGCGATTCTCTTTAAGAAAGAGCTTAAGCGTAGACCTTCTGAGAATGGCTTTTGAAGGGCTTTAAGGACTACAACCCTTTTCTTACCGTGACTTTTTTTGTTGAAGCCGTTGTTGAAACAAAGCGAGTTTCAAAACTTGTTGAGTGTGACGAACTTGCTCAAACAGAGGAACAAGGAACTTTCGAGGGTAGCCACATGCTCTTAGGAACTCAAAGAAAGCCGTTTGAGAGACAAAAAATCTACCGTTGAGGGTGATTGGATGAGACATCTGCTCAGATATGAAGCTGTAGCTTCCTCAAACTCTCGCAAATCCCCTCCAGAATCTTAAAAACCAGCTCAAGGATGGCCTTGGAAAATTTTGAGTCTCACCTTCATTTAGCAAGAGTACTTGAGGCAGTTACATAATTGGAAGAATCCTTTGAAGTTTTGTGTTATCCTTTGTAGAAAAAATGCCTGGAGTGTTAGGTTATCTCCTCATCACTACTGCTGTCCATTCATCTGCCTTGTACATGGGGTAGTCCTGCTTGGGATGAATTTCTTCACCACAAGCCCAAAGATGACCACTTGTTCTCTTCGGCCCGCCCACACCCTGCTACCTGGCTTGGTTTGCATCCACCTAAATGGGATCAGCCTGGCCAGGCTACTCTACTCGTGGTTGTGTTGCATTGCTGTTGGAGTGCGCATTGTAGTTTACTGAGTCAATGCTCTCCGCTTCCAAAATCAGCTCTGTAAAACTTTGCAACATGAGCACCACAATTTTACATTGGGCATGTGGCTTTGGACCGTCATGGTCACGGTTGCACACCTCTACATCAGAGAGGTCATTGATCTGCGCCACTTAAGCCGCAAACTTTGTAGTGAAGGACTGATCCAAATTTCTAAATGTGCTTGAATCTGTTCCACTCAAATCGACAACAATTCAGGAGGGTGGAGAGAGCCTAGAGTATATCAAACTTCTCCCACTTCTCTGGCTCCTCCATCAATGCCCGAGCACCGCGCTGCACTTCCCGGCCTAGTGGTAGACTCGGCAATGGCTGAAGTTGTGAACCGGCCCCTAGCCTGTTTAGTAACCTATCAGCATTCCTTCTGCACAACAGTGACTAAATTCCAAGCACCAATTCCTAGAACACCGGAGGTGCATACTCATGGCATCATCTCCCACGAGAACATCCAACATTCATCTAGGGGTACTTTGGATTCACTGGGCAAGAAAGCAACTCCACCGTGATGAAACACGATGTCTCCTATTTTTTAGGTACCCTTTCCACCTTTGTAAAGCAGTATCCTTTATGTCCTCACACCAAATGACCCGACTCTTGGGTCTCATTGACATCGGTTTCATGTAAAATAAAATGGGAACATCGGCACATCCATTTTAGGGAAGCATGATGATGTACATACCACCTCGTCCAGCAGCTACCATAACAAATGAGATCATCACATCTGCAATCACATATCCATCTGATTTGTCAATTCCTTGTCCTCAACACTGATTGGATTTGCAGTTTCCTTTCCAATACCACCTTTTAGATCATGAGGGCAGTCTTCTCAAGATTTTCTCTCCAGTCATATGGCTATGATGCATTCCAGGAAAGCTATGCATGAGATAGATTATGCATCCTATTGATTTAAATGTATCTTGATGGACAAACCTCCAATTTTGGTGGGCGTGAATCCTCAAATATTCAACTATGCACCATATTTTGGAGGCAATTTTCCCACCTTCATGTGCGACTGCCATGTCCCTATACCACAAAATGTATTCATCAAGTTTTGCACTGTGCGGTGTCTTGAAGCAGCCTAAAACACCAGGGACTGTGTCGTTGACAAAGCGTGTTTGCCACCATGAACCATTTCTGTAGCATTGTATTCATCTAGTAATCTAGATTCATCTGTCTGTGGTCCCATGGCGCCCATGGGCAACCTTTGGTTAGAGTGACCAGAGGAAAAGATACGGTTTGACAACAAGTTTTTGGATGTAGAAGAAATACCTCAAGTTGGTGTTCCTCACGAGCGATGCAGGGGTGTCCTGTAGGGTTCATGGTTGGAACGTGTACATGAACTAGATTGCCTGGTGGTAGACCCATCATCTTCAACTCCCCAAACTACTCACAAGATGTCAGATCATGAACCTTATAGCTATTTGGCACCTTCCAAGGAAATCCATTCATAAAATTGGGAGTAAGTCCGATCAAGAGGCTTGGAAAATTGAGCTCAATGATTGCAATTGGGAGGATACTATGTGATTGAACCCCAATCAAGAAAAAGAGCAAGAATGGTTTCTACCTTTTTTATCACGTTTCAACAAATCTATTTCAGAAAAATAAAGCAACAGGCAAGGATTCTTTCACAAGTGAGCAAGCCCTTGTGGTTTTTGACAAGAGAAAGGACTTGGAATATCCAGGTGAGAAGCAGTGTGAAAAGTGAAATCTTGGCATTGTGGGGTACTTGGAGGGCGTGGAGAGAATCTTCAATGTGGTTGCAAAGCTAACATGTGTTTTAAACAAGATGGTCCTAAAACAGCATGGGCATTCACTATCGGGGATTTTAGCAAGGATGATGGTCTGCATGAAGATAAAACTTTACCTTTGTTGTATTTTGCCTCAGGGATGACAAGTGAACGTGTTATTTGTATGTCTACTGAAGTGAAAAGTTGAAGAAGCGGATGGCCAACGACCTCCTTGGACGTACACCAAAGGTGCTACCCCCTATCAAAGATGGGTGAGAACCGTGTGTTGTTGAATTTTTTTATTGTAATGAAAGGGGATGAAGGGGATGGTAATGAGGATTATGAGGATGGTTGGAATCATGGCGGAGAGAGAAAGGGATTCTTGTAATGGAAGTGGAAGTTAACAATGGTTCTCTCTTCAGGATTTTTAACCATTTTCATGAGTATTGATGTGAAAATTATGTAAAGAGTTCTGAAAAGTCTATGAATAATCTAAATAATAACATTCAATCCTACTCAATTACTCATTCTACAAGGTTAACATCATCATATACAATGATGATGTTAACATCATCATTGTATATGATTGGAAAAAATCACAAGTATACTGTCGGTGTGAAACTATTCTGTAAATCATGCTTCATGATCATGCACATTCTCAAACTCCACTTTAATGGTGTATCTTTCTGCAATTATGTTGTGAATTACAAAACAACTGAGAAAAACCCAATACTTGATTGTGATGTTGTACATGGACATGTGAAAGACACCTTCCCTTCCATATGCCAAAACAGCACTCGTTTATTGAGCATGCTGAGACATTTTTCTTGGTGTATTGCACTTCATTCTCCCAAGTTGAAAGTAGCAAATTGGTGATGCCGGTTGAGTGTTAGACTCACGCTGTCATGTTAAAGCAGTGAATGATGTCCCATAAAATGTTAGAAACTAATGGGGCAGGTCATTTGATGACCTTGCCTCTAGTATGTACTTTCCGCAAAGATTAGGACCGTTAAGGTCAACGGCTACAAGCCGTTGGGATGGTGCGAGCACGCGCCGGTCCAGCCAGGATGGTGGCTCCAGACTATATGTCTACTCCGCATGTTGTCCTAATTACTTCTTGATCTAAACTATTCTCCTTCTCATCATGGCATCAAGCCGCCGACCTGGACCTGCGCGTCCCACCTCAACTTAGCTTCCGCCCTCAAGTCGCTACGATACCTCTCGTCCCCGGTGTCACCCGTCGTAAGTCGTAGGCGTCGCTTCTCCCCTTCTCTCGCTGCTGGTCGATCGCCGCCGCCGTCGTTCGAATCACTCCCCCGGGGCGCATTGGCGCTTTGCCCCTCTCGGCCGTCCCCCCGTCGCCGATTTGGCTCTCGGCGCCCGTTTCGCCTTTCGCGAGCGCGTTGCCGCCGTCGTTAAATGCGCAGCGCCCGTTGGCGCGTGGTGCCCGTTGGCGGACGACGCCCCCCCCGGCGGCCGTTGGCGTCGCCGTCGTTGGCGAGCGGCGTCCGTTGGCGCGCGACGCCCACGTTGGCGCGTGGCGCCCGTTGGCGCGCGGCGCCTTTTGGCGC
>SZWC01020443.1:24809-27309 GCA_023375785.1 Penium margaritaceum
TTCCTCCTCCTCTTCCTCCTACTCTTCCTCCTATACCACCTCCTCCTTCTTCACCTCCTCCTCTTCCTCCCCTTCCTCCTCCTGCTCCACCTCCTCCTCCTCTTCCTCCTCCTCCTCCTCGTCCTCCTCCTCCCCTTCCTCCTCCTCCCCCTCCTCCTTTTTACCTACCACCTCCCACCCTTCTCTCTTCCCTTTCTGTTTTGCCACATGTCATGTGCTCACGCACATGGCATGTGGCCTGGTTTACCTCTCTGTCTTTGTCACCCTTGCCAATTCTTGCAGGGCTTGCTCTCAACTATGGCTGTCATCGCCAAGCTCTACCGCTACTTTCGTGGCAGCCATGGCGACTCTGGTGTCACACCCTTGGCAAGGCCACCCGTCTTCAGGACATGGTCTCGGCTTTGTCACCCCTCTCACTACTGCAGACAGGTGTAGGATAGCGATTTGCTACCATCCCGTTCAGATCTGTGCTACACTCCAAGCTTCCCGCCTGTTTCTTGTGCTGTGATGTTAAACTACTAAGTTGAAAGTAGCAAATTGGTGATGCCGGTTGAGTGTTAGACTCACGCTGTCATGTTAAAGCAGTGAATGATGTCCCATAAAATGTTAGAAACTAATGGGGCAGGTCATTTGATTACCTTGCCCCTAGTATGTACTTTCCGCAAAGATTAGGACCGTTAAGGTCAACGGCTACAAGCCGTTGGGATGGTGCGAGCACGCGCCGGTCCAGCCAGGATGGTGGCTCCAGACTATATGTCTACTCCGCATGTTATCCTAATTACTTCTTGATCTAAACTATTATCCTTCTCATAAAAAATGATGTAAAGAGTTCTGAAAAGTCTATGAATAATCTAAATAATAACATTCAATCCTACTCAATTACTCATTCTACAAGGTAAATGCACCCTTGTTAACATCATCATTGTATATGATTGGAAAAAATCACCAGTATGCTGTCGGTGTGAAACTATTCTGTAAATAATGCTTCATGATCATGCACATTCTCAAACTCCACTTTAATGGTGTATCTTTCTGCAATTATGTTGTGAATTACAAAACAGCTAAGAAAAACCCAATACTTGATTGTGATGTTGTACATGGACATGTGAAAGACACCTTCCCTTCCATATGCCAAAACAGCACTCCTTTATTGAGTATGCTGAGACATTTTTCTTGGTGTATTGCACTTCATTCTCCCAGAGCTACTAATATTTTGGGCCAAACTGTAAGAGATGGTACCTGCGGTTACAATGCTACGTCATACAACCAATGCATATGGAGAGGGCTACATCTACTAGTATGCATTTTAAGGGAGGGGGTGAGACAGAATCAATGGTGAAAATCATCATTAAACATACCAGCATCATGATCTGAGACCTCTTAACCAGTAGACACAATATTGAACAAAATATAATGATTTCATGATGCGAGTACGTTGTGTGTCAATTTCTTACGACGGCTGATGCATGTAATGTGGCGCTTGCCGGTGAACACAACCAGCACGTTTATTCCACCTAGATAACCGACATAGTCTTCAAACCATGGGAGTTAGTCGGCTCTTCCTCACTATACAATAGAAGAAAAATTTCTTGTCCGTGGCTGCCACATTATTATTGGTACAATGGAAAAACAGCTTTGAAAAAATTACATAGACGAAGGAAAATAATTCTGGTTCCATGTTCAAAGTGTTGCATGTGTTGGCACACACTTAGGCTGAATCACACCGTTACTACATGAGTAGCTTTCTGTCAAGGAGAAGGTCCATGCCACATTAACACGACGACTGAAATAGTTACACAATGGTGATGTGCTGTGTGGGGGGTGTCATAAAACACATGTTCTACAAGCAGTGAGGATATCCATGTAACAAAACTATCAGTGAAACTCCATTGTTGGTTCGATTTAGCATATTCATACTTAGGATGATTGTAATAAAGTGTCATATGAGGTTGGCTGTCAAAGAGTATCTTAAATGGAGAAGATGGGTGTGAATGAAAGTAGCATGTTGATTTAAGGCATGCTTTGCAAACATCCTAGGATATTGTGGGTCCATGGCAGAAGATACATTAATGCTTCCTAGAATGCGACATTTTTCACAGCACATTTGTAACACAACACACATTATAGACATGTTGATGCTACATATATGCAATATCCCACAGAAACATTATGTTGGTGGTGCACCATCTTGCCCATTATAGATTAAAAAAAGTCGAATTCCATTAGCTTCATTGGCAACTTTCCACTCTAGAATTCTATTGGTGATTGTTCTAGGTCAACTGTTCAAATATCCCCATTGACGAATTTATTTATTCCATAGGCCCAATTTATTTTTAGTCTTGGAACACTATGGAAATATTTTAAATTAAATTTAGGATATCGTGTAAAACAATGATACACTAAAATTAGGATAGCACTCGGATCCTTTTCATAAAAAATAATAGGCTGCATCAAAGCTGTTTCAAATAATAATGCATTATATCATCTTTGGCACACCATC
>SZWC01020443.1:32309-42410 GCA_023375785.1 Penium margaritaceum
TCTCTCTGGCTGACTGTCTTGTGACTGTTGTACCTTCCCCACCGATCCCATGTACCACAACCTCATGCTCTTTTCATTGTCTGCTACCCATGTCTGCAATCCGACCCTGCCTCTGCTCTCGATCCCCTCTACGACCCTCTGGAATTGCTACTCCCCCCTGTCTTCTCGTCCCTGGTGATGTCAGTGGCAATAACTCTTGAAGGAACTTTCTTGCCTCTGTGTCCATGCTCACCTCCTCGCTGCCCATGGCCTCGACTCCACCGTCAGGGCCACATCCCTCCCGTGGCCCCATCGGTGACTCAATGTTCGCCCATATCCATCCTCCTCCCCTTGCTTGACCACCTGATTGCTCATCCTCTAACCGACCCCCCTGTGAGGAGGACTCACCCTCCTGGCTCCACTCCGTCTCATGGTGGGCTCGCTCCCGCTGGGTGGGCTGTCCTCGCACTCACCGTATCCACCAAGCCTCTCTTTGTGCTACCCACCGCTCTTGGATCTTCCGCCGCACTGCCTGCCATCCCTCCGCACCGAGGATCTACTCCGGGTCTGCCAGCTTTGCTCTTAGTCCTTGCTGCCTTACCAACCACTCCTGGCGCTCTTGAGCGTCATCGCTCCGATCTCCAATCTTGCCCCTCCTCGTATAGTGGATCACCCCTTCCTGGATTGACCGCTATACTCCTTGGAGTGCCGACATCAAGTACCAGTCCCTATGTTGGTAGCCATAGTGTCCACTCATCGGTCGCTTACTCTTTCCTATGAACTCGCACCCCATTCATGAACACCACCAAAACGGGCTCCATAGTGGGGGCATTGATCTTCTTTTTCCACCCTTTGATTGCTCCGCGACGTCCCCACCCCTGCCTGTAGTGCTCGATGTGTGTGCTGGCCTCCCTTACTCCCCTCTGTTTGGTGGCCGGTCCTGTCCCCGAGTGTTTCCACTGTGTGCGTCAACCATCGGTGGGTGAAACCCTGTGTTATGGTCTCCATGTCTCTCTTGTTGGGTCTCCTTGCCTGCCTTGCCTTTCTTTGCCCCCTCTTCCTCACCCAGAGTCTCTCCCGGGCCCCCTTCCTATCTCCACCTATCGTCCCCATCATCATTATTGCCCCATGCACTTGATCTGCTAGCTTCAGCCACACTCCCTCTGCTCTCTTTGTTCCTCTCATGCCATGGTCTCTTGTGCCGGAGGCGTCCTTGCTTGATTCCTCTCTGACCTTCTGCCCCTCCCCACCTTCGCTCCCCCCGACAGACTACGGTGCATCTCCCCCTTCTCTTGTCCCCGTGGGTCCCACTACTAGTCCCCTATTTGTGTGTCCCACCCCCATCGTCAACTCCCTCTTGTCTACCCCCTCGGCCATCTCCACATCCTCTCGTTGTGCTATGCCTCGTCCCTCCAATTGTGCCACTCTGTCCTTCAAACCATGACTATTATGATTACTCCTCTTCGTCAGCGCCCATTGCACTGTCAGGGCCCCCAAAAGTTCCCCAAGTCCTCTCTGGTTCTGATCAAGTGCTCCAATTGTCGCCCACACAAAGTCTTACATCCCCTCACAACTTCCCATTGCGCTAGCTCATCCTCCCGCCAATTGTGTTCTCCCCTCTTCTCCTGGGTTGCGACTACTGCCTCCACCTTGTGTGTAGCCTTGTATAGATCTTGCACGTGTCACTTGGACCCACTACAGCTCCTAATGAAGGGCATCTGTCTGGCCCTAGAGGATGGTGAAGTGGCTTCCCATCACCTCGTCATAGCGAAGGAAAAGCCATCAAATCCTGCTTCATAGAAAATGTTGGAATAACATGTAGGTATCATGATGATGCACAAGAGCATAGAGGATGGAGGTAGCGTTGGATAGATAAGAGGATGTGAATGCGTATTCCATGTGGAGGAGGGGATGAGTCAGAGACATATATCTTGCAAGTTATATGTCCTCTACAAATGTTTCCATGTGTAGGGAAGGTAGTGCAACCTTGCTAGAGGTGGCAGTACACAAAAGTTCAATTGACATCATTCAAAATAGCTACTTCGTCAAAACACACCTGGCTGACATTTCTGGCCATAATCATGATAATGTCTGAAAAGAAAATCTAAGAAAAGAAAAATAACAGCAGTTATCTGGGGGACCCACCGGAAATACTTTTCAATAGCCACTGTGTTGGAAAGTTCATTAAGTGAACTTAACACCAAGGGCTGGTCCCCATATTGCAATTTATTCAAGGGACTCGTTTACAAAAGGTCTTTATGGAAAGGTTGGACCTAACTTAATTCACTGTTTTTGTATCCAGGCGGATGTACAGGCACTTTTGGCCAAGCTGACAAATTTTCTACTTTTGCACATCCTTACAACAAAGAGAAACCATGTTGAAAAAGAGAATTTCAAATAATACACTTGAAGGTACACCCAAGGTTATGGAATATGGAATTGGATCTGCGTACAAGCTTCCGGATCAAAAGTTTGAAACTAGCACTAGATTGAAGGAAGTGGCATGGACTCAAAGGAATGGGATGTACGCAGGATTTTCTTAGTCTTATATCTAGATAAAGCACAATATACCAAGCCTTATCACAAGAACTTGGCTCCAATAGTAAGAAAAAGTGCTGGAGGAATTGAGGAAGGATCTTCTACACGTTTTGTGATAAACCATGTAATTCAGAAGTGCCAAAAAGTGCAGCTTGAAAATCACAAACAATAGCTGAAGAAGATTTTCAAACAGAGGTTTGACCATTTTTCCACTTGAACATACGCTGCAGCAGGTGTTTTCAAGTAAGACACAATTTTGAATTATATTTGATTGGAAAACTGAAAATAATTAATATTCTTCAAGAACATGTAACCTATCCCTCACACTGATGATCATTTACAAAGAGCACAAATCTTCATCTTGATGAGAATGTAATTCGGGAATCACAACAGAAGGATATGGGATATGGAAATCAAGAGAAAATTTAAATCCTAATATTTACTTCAAGTTTACTGTGTTATTTATTTTCAAAATTGCTTCATCTCTTTTAATGGACTAATTTGTCATTTCATAACTTCAAAATGTCCTTGTATATAGCCACTATCTTTAGTAGCATGGTGTTAACATCCAAAACACAGAGAATTATAAGAAGATGAGAAATTTGTAGAGAAACCTTTGATTGTAGCTTTATTTGAGTGAAACCAATGTTATGGGAACATCAAATGAAGTGGATGGATTACCGTGGTTCAAAGAACTGGGGTAGAAGTGATTGATAGGATAACACGAGAAAACCCTTAGGCTAAATGTTATTTGTATTCTTCTATAACTACTACTGTCCATTCAAGGAGGAATAATATGGAGTTTAAGAACCTCTAGCACTCACAATGAAATAAATGAAACAAGTAGGGTTGGTGCGAAAATATAACATTTTCCATATTTGATCAATTTTCCAAATGTGGTACTAGTGTTTTATTGATGGTTCCAACGATCAACTCCTTCATGGTAAGTGATTTAAGTGATGGGTAAATTTTAAAGGTTATCTTGATAGAAAAATTATGTTTTGAGAACTAATGTCTTTATTTGTTGAAAAAAGTGTGGTCTTCAGCTTAACTATCTTGTACACAAAGATTAAATGCACACATTTGTGAATGTGTTAATAAAATGGATTTTCTGTACAACACTTGAACAATGTCTCATCAATGTAGACTACCATTACTTCAAGTGTGTGAATAATCAGCCAGAGTTTGTTTATGAAAGAAGGAGAACCAAGGATAAAGGAGTCCAATTCATTCATCACATTGATTATCTTCTTGAAAGACAGATCTAGTAGATGCCGAAAGGTAAAGCCTAGACTTGATGATGGTAGTGAAGGCTCCATGATTATTGAAGGATTTTTACTTTGAGATTCTCCTCACATGGCTAAGTGGAGCATGAAAGTTAAGAAATAGGTTTTGGCACAATGATTTATACTAAAAATTGTCACCATATCTCTGAGTGAAAAGCAACAAAGGATTTCATGGGAGCAGTTACACGACACCAATGCATCAAGCATCTGTCAAAGGGAAATGATGTTAAATCTAGTTAAAAAGCAACTCTAGTGGCAGAAGATGAATATTGACTCAGAATACACCTCTATAATGCAATGTTTTCAAGGAAGACAAGTCAGTATAGCTAAATCCTTGGATTTACTTCAACGTCTTATAGTATCAACCAACCAAGGTGTGGCTGGACATCTTCATGGAAATTTTACTAGGCTATCTTCTGATTTAATTTAAACAATACTCGTTCTAGCCCATTGCATGTCCAAAATTTTCACTTCATCCTAACTCTCACCACCATTGTCACCAAGGGACTAGATGGGAAATCCCTGAATGACTTTTTGTTTAATTTTTAGAAACCCTAACACTCAGAATTGACCAAAATACAAGGTTCCAATTATGGTTGTAACAAATGTCCCTCTATCGTACTTGGGTCTGGATATTTGTGAAATAGGCGCAAGATGCATATATATAGTTTTTGGAACTATGTTGCTCATCTGCACATCTTAGAGCAAGAAATACTCTAGCTTCCCATTGGCCCTTACTGCCGCTACTACTAGCAATAAAGAAAAGAAAAGGAAAATTCATAGCGAGGAGGCATGCCATGCATCAAAAACGCATGACTTGTGATGCCATCTATAAGTATTACAAACCCCTCAATGGAGGGGTTTTTCATATAAGTTGTGGAGGTTTGTCCAAAGTTTGAGGGGATTTTGGGACTTCCTATGTGTTAAAAGAAAATATACTAGGCCCTGCTAGCTTGGGGCATAGCATGAGCTTGTGCTAAACCAAAGCCCTAAATCTCCCATTGTAATTTGTTTCAAGGTTTGATTGGGGTCTGCATCTTAACATAGGGGCTTGTGTGTACACAAAAAAGGTTTCTTGCTTAATTTTGAGGGGGGATAACCTCATTTGTTTACATGGAAACTCCCCTAGTTTGATGTAGGGTTTTATGTTTGGCACGGGTTCCGCCTGTGCTATACATAGAAACCCTAATTCAAACTAGTAAGTTTGCATGTAAGAACAAACAAAGGGATCATCTCTCCCTCTTGCATGGGAGTGGTCCATATGCACTGTTGTTTTTTTATCTTGTGACACATTTTGGAAGTGATCATGATTATAAAGTGAGACTATCATATTTTGTTTCATGTCCTGGGCAGACAAGAGTCAGCATTTACATTTTTAGGTATTTGAGCTATTTTTCCCTAAGATTCTTACAAGTAAAAACAGACATTAAGACTAGGAAGACCATGAGATGCTGAGTTGATTGTTCTTGACTTGTGTAAGCTACACGTCATAGACCATTAAGTGTTCAATGTACCAGCCACCAAGCTTGGATGGAATTGCTGACCGCCAAGGTTGCATACAAATCCATGACATGGCATCCACAATGAATGAACCATTTGAAATGTTTTGTGGAGAAATACTTAAATTTCCATGTTTACCATTAAGTTAAACGTTTCCCCTAACATGGTTGTATGAAGAAAAGAATTATACAAGGCATGGACCAAGTGGATTTCAATAACTTGTTCATGAAACAAGTTATCAACATCCATCACACACACATCAAACTCTACCTTGGAAACCTAGTTCTGCTTTTTAGTGCTAACTTCAAGGTCCAAGGACATCATTCCACGAAGCTAAATCTCAAGTAGCTAACTCTATTTTCATCCATGTAGATGTGGAAACCTGAAGTGTCCAAGCCTCACTTGCCTGGTAGGATGTGATTTTACCTTGTTTTCCAAAGCGTTCATCTTAAAATTCACCAAAATCCAAAATAGAACATCCTTTGATGAGAGGCTCCTCCACTAGCACCAATCCAACTGGAAAAGGATACAAAGCGCATAATCAAGAACATCCTCAAACACACCCAACAAGGGTATATCACCAAGTGTTGTGACTACCATGGATCACACAACAATGAAGCCATAAAACCACGTTGAGTACTTGTATGATATAGTTTATGTATTTTTTTTTGGAACCAACCATTGCTACATCACACACCAGAATCTTGTACATAAACACATGAGAACTATAACGTTCTTAAGGCACACGTTTTCCTTAGGAGAGCATGTGGGAGTTTAATTTCATATCTTTGAAGGGAAATTGAATCGTTGATAAATTCATTGTAATCTCTCTTAAGATTATTGAAGGGCAGTACTTAAAAAAATCTTCATAGCACTTAAATCCTTATGGAACACAAGTGAAAACTGTTGAGAACCTTACTCATGTTTGAAAATTCTGTGCTTCACCATTTCGTAACATTTTATCTCTATGAAAATTTTCCTAAAGCACTAATGAGACCCATTTGTTCATCAAAGAGGTCTTGAATCGCTCAATGACAAAAATTTCACATCTGACATGCTTGTCATGTGCCTAAGGCCTTGCCTGTACCTCAATTTCATTCTTAATTGTGCATATTTGTGCCCAAGATTTCCCACATTTTTCTTAAATGAAAAATCAACTTTCATCAAGTTTACACAAATATATCAATAAAAAATTCATGAATACTCCAATAAAATGTATGTGTGATCTTCATAGACATTGGATCGCCTAACATAGTCAAAAACTAGCACAAGTGACCGCCACATCAAGCCTAAGGACTTGCCTCTTTCATGGATGTAACCAATTTTTAAAAATCTTTCTTATGTTAAAAATTGTCTGATCTCATTATCATCCACATTAAAATTACAGATATGCAAAGCCTTTTTGGGGTAGGGCCTCTTGCAATGTTGATTGAGGGAAGTATTAGATAGATGGTCATTGTTTTGTGACAACATTACATTTCTAGCCATTTTGAAAATCCATGTCAGGTATGCTTTGAAAGAGAAGAAAATGCACATGTGTAGTCACATATGACAATTTTGTGCCACAATTTGCCTGTTATCACCATTTTCCGGAATTGTCCAAAGAATACAACGCGGTTCATCCAAAAAAGATATATAGTCAGATGCACCTTATTTCAAAGCGAGTTTCTTCTTATTAGATGTTAACTGTTGTCAGGTTAAAATGTTAAACACAACATTCCGAACCCTAAAGAAAAGATCAAGTTCCAAACCTATGTAGAAAACTGTTTTGTTACATTGAATTAAAAAAAGGTGACGAAGTGTTATTTTTCATATATTCATTCATAAATAGTCATGTATTATGACCATATATTGAAAATTTTCACATCAGATTTCGAATCCAGAATATAATTGAAAGTCATGCATACATAAAATGAGCCCATGAAGGTCACTAAATCATTCATACAATTCTCAATATCCATCATTGTGTAGAATTTCATGAAAAATCAAATGTTGCGTTTTACATTATTTGCCATGCACGCCTTGGTAAGGAATGTGAAAAGAGAGTCCTCTTATACTTCAGAAGGTAGTGATGCGACTTCATTTTTTGGAAGTTAGAAAACTAGTGGGAAGATATCAAATTTTTATGAAAATAGGACTGTGAATTTGATAGCTTCTGTAGTAGGTTTAGACCTTAGGTAGTATATGCCAGTTTTAAGGCCCCTTTTCCATGCATAACAATGCATGGAAGTAAGTTGAACAAAATTAGGCCCTTGGATATAAATATTCAGACTTTGACTTTGGCAGATACAGGGCCCCCGATTAGCAGCCATATCTATGATGTATGTTTTGGAAATTTTCCAAACAGTTCTGTAAAGCTTTTTGACATATTGTGGAATATTTGGTATGGTAATACTCAAGATTTCTAATAGAGCTAGCTTCAAGCCAGCTCTATTGCCCTACGACCCATACTTCTAAATCATAGGTAAATGCAACCGTAAAGCCTAAGTCGTCACTACACAGTTTGACCACTCTGTGGGGAAAAGCTAACTTTTCAATTAGTTGTGTACATGCGCTGGCAAGGCTTCAAGTGCTTGGTAAGAATCTTCCAGTAGGGTAATTTCAAGTAGTTCAAATTGATGCAAGCGGTTAAGTCCTTGTACATGGCTCCCCCAAGAACCAACCTCTTTGCTAAAGCAAGGAGTATAAGTTACTTGTCTAACGGGTAAATTATTTTTTTCTAATATCTTGTTGCGGTGTATGTTAGTCAATGGTACCTCAGCTCTAGGGATTAAATAGAGTATATGACTGTTAATCTGGTACATTTTTCCTTCTCTATTTGCTATGTTAGAAGACATTGCAATACTAACTGGTAGTACAATAATTTATGAAGAAAGTGGTTATAAGCTTGAAAGCACTTCTTTAAATTATCTAGGTACTGCAGAAAAAGTTAACATCGACAAAGATAATGCCATGGTAGTACATGGAATTGGGAGAAAAGAAAATATTCAAGCACAAATCCATCAAATTAAGGCGCAAATAGAAAGCACGACCTCTGGTTATGATAGAGAGAAATTACAAGAACGTCTAGCAAAACTCTCCAGAGGTGTTGCTATACTTTATATTGGTGCTTTTCTAGAAGTAGAAAAGAAAGAGAAAAAAGACCGTGTAGATGATGTGTTGCATGCGACAAGGGCTACGATACAAGAAGGGATTGTTCCTAGTGGTGGTGTTTCATTGATTAGAGCCACACAGGTTTTAGAGAAAATGCATGTAGATAATGAAGAGTAGGAAACCAGTGTAGCTATTATTAAAGCTTCTTTGGAGGCACCTTCAAGAACAATTGTAGCAAATGCTCAAGGAGAAGGTTAGATTGTGGTACAGCACGTCAAAGCGGGTAAGGATGATTTTGAAGAATGTACCTATTTGGATTCCGCACACACACCAACTACTGTTTATTATACAGTAGAAACTACATCTAAAGTTGAAAAGTGAAATATGTACATTTAGGCATATCTTGAGCCATTTTGGGGAATAATGTCAGATAATCCATTCATAGACGTTTCATGATAAGACGTGTGTATGTATTTGTGGCACCATGTCTCGCCTTGGGAATTATCAAAGCTACCTTTTGCACGAACAACTTGAAAAAAACAACTTACAAGGAGAACCTCCCCTTCAAGCAAGATGCGTCCAATTGATCAGGTAACCAAGGGAAGTAGTTGTTTTCTCCCCGTTTTTGGTGCTCTAGGGTGCACCGTGGCCTTTTGTTTAGGCAAGAAGAAAAACATGGAGTACACGCATTTGTGAGTTTGAACATCGTGAGAGGATGCCTGACATGAATTTCCGAGAGTTGCTAGAGTTCGCATATGTTTGCACAATAATTTTGCATATTTGTAGGACTTCTCGCAACAGCGGTACAGAAGGTTGAGCCGGGATGTAGCTAGCAAAGTCTATACGCTGTCTAGCAAAGTAGGCCAGATTTGCATAAGAATATGGTAAGCCGGTGGATCATGTAAGAAGAATTATATGAAATACTAGATACATAGATGGCCCAATGAATATGGAGGGCCCTATGCCTAGGTGGCCTTGGGTTGATGTGACAGCAAGGTTTTTTCCTTTGCTAAATCCAGCTAACCATACACGCACGTCGTCATTCCGTGAACGGGAGTTGGCATGACATGATTGCGCGAGTCATGTCACGATCGGACGAGGTAAGGCTTGCGATGCTGTTTCTTCGGAGTTTCGGTATTCGTTCCACTCGCGTTTCTGACTGACTCAACATCGACCGCCAAGCTACACTGTGAGCGTCTGACGCTGGTTTAGCGGAAAAGCGCGTCTTGGGTGCTAACAACTCTCCCTCATATGTTTGCTCTTCCGGACACCCCTGCTTCAACCCGCGTCGGGTGATGGACTCCGACTCAGAAAGCGACTCGCGCAGTTCTTCTAGCTCTTCTGCCTCACCCGAGCCTGTGTCTCCTCCTCCTGCTACTACTACTACTGCCGCCGCTGCTCCTGACGATGGCACGCGTCCACGCCAAGGCGAGTGTTTGTGACACGCTGACATTCAAGCAAGTGCAAAATGTTGGAGAGCTAGTACTTGAGCGTTAGCGTGGTTTCTCGCTGCTGTTCTATCGTATTTCTATGCGATGCATGTATGTATCCTTGCACCCGTGGGGTAAGCACGTGTTCCATCCGTTTTCTTGGACTCCCCCCTCCTCAGACGACCGTCAACAGCACTGCACTGCGATCATTCATACGCTCACCGGCATAGACCAGCAGCACACCCCCCCCCCCCCCCCCCCCCCCCCCCCCCCCC
>SZWC01020444.1:0-13910 GCA_023375785.1 Penium margaritaceum
CAGGCTAAGGCATGGAGCCATCACCCATGCCCACCCACACATCGACGGTCCATGACCCCCGAAACTTCGAAAATTCATATCTCCCAATCCGACCGTTGGATCGGCCTCAAACTTGGACCGTAGACATTCTGCCACATGATCTTTCCAATGGTGAAGTTGGATTGGCGATCGGAGCAGGCATCTGGTACTTTCCTGGAACTTGCTCCTGTGGACCTGAAATTGAGCCGGATGGCTCCCTTTCCAACAATGGTATGGTATGGTATGGTATGGTATGGTATGTTATGGTATGGTATGGTATGGTATGGTGTGGTATGGTATGGTATGGTATTGTATGGTATGGTATGGTATGGTATCGTATGGTATGGTATGGTATGGTATGGTACAGTAAGGTATCGTATGGTATGGTATGGTATGGTATGCTATGGTATGGTATGCTATGGCATGGTATGGTATGCTATGGTATGCTATGGTATGGTATGGTATGGTAAGGTCTATGATATGATATGATATGGTATGGTATGGTATGGTAAGATATGGTCTGGTATGGTATGGCATGGTATGGTATGGTATGGTATAGTAAGGTATGGTCTGGTATGGTATGGTGTGGTATGATATGGTATGGTAGGGTATGGTATGGTATGGTATAGTATGGTATGGTATGGTACAGTACGGTATCGTATGGTATGGTATGGTATGGTATGCTATGGTATGGTATGCTATGGCATGGTATGGTATGCTATGGTATGCTATGGTATGGTATGGTATGGTAAGGTCTATGATATGATATGATATGGTATGGTATGGTATGGTAAGATATGGTCTGGTATGGTATGGCATGGTATGGTATGGTATGGTATAGTAAGGTATGGTCTGGTATGGTATGGTATGGTATGATATGGTATGGAATGGTATGCTATGGTATGGTATGTTATGGTATGGTATTGTATGGTATGGTATGGTACGGTACGGTATGGTATGGTATGGTATGGTATGGTATGGTATGGTATGGTACGATATGGTATGGTATGGTAGGGGATGGTGTGTGTATGGTATGGTATGGTATTGTACGGTACGGTATGGTATGGTATGGTATGGTATGGTATGGTATGGTATGGTATGGTATGGTATGGTTTGGTTTGGGTTGCCACACACCAAGGGAGCAGAATTATGGCAGAATGCAGGTTGAAGAAACTGAGAAGGGCTGAACACCATCAATGGTTAGTTATTTTGGTGAGAGTACATCAGAGTCGTATAGCCTGTGATCTAAGCTTTCCAACGCATCCAAGCACACCCAAAACAGAGCAGTAGAGTCCTTGCTACGGCCGTTGAAGTGACCCATGGTGGAGCCGTCCATCATGCCACGAACGGAAGTGACGGGAGGCATTTGCCGCCGACCAGCCGAAGCGCCCTCCCTGGCCCTCCAACGTGGGGGGAGGCTCTCCAACATGAAGGAGACCTCCCGCGGCCCTTCCCTGACGGCCCACATGCCTTCGAAGCCCATTGGAATCGAACTCGGATCACCGCGGTGGAATTATCCCGTCACCAAGGACGGACACTCAGATTCCACCCGCCTACCACCAGAAATTTGGATGGAGCTAACTTTCTGAATTCTCAACCAAATCTAGCAACAGAAAGCTCGAAACTGCATGGCAAAATTCAGGGAGTCTGAATTTCCAATCAGATCAGACATCCAACCACTCTCTAGTGGTCGAACCAGGAACCATGCAAACGGTATCCATGACAGGGGCACTTTGTAACAATCTCCCCCGTGCACCTTTCGTGCCTGATACCTCATGCTCACCTCTGCTCATCCACTCATGCGCCTGCAAGCCCTTCACAGCTTGTCAACCCAAACCCTGCAAGGCTGATGACGTGCCGATCCTGGAGCTACGCCTTGGTCAAGCCATCTCCGAGCATGTGCGTTATGCTGGAATGCTGCAGCACCACCTGTCCCTTCTCCACCATGTCGCACTTCTAGTGGTAGCGCATGTCGATGTGCTTCATCCTCCTGTGCTGCATCGGGTTATTGGTTAGTGAGATAGAGCCGGTGTTGTCCTCATGCACCACCGTTGGCTCCTGCTGCGGCACGTCCCTAGCAATCCGCAGAGACACACCGCTTCCTTGACTGCCTCGGCCAGCGCGATGTACTCTGCCTCCACTGTGGAGATGGTGATGCAGTCCTGCTTCGTCCTGCACCACGAGATTGTTGCACCCGCGAGGAAGAACACGTAGCCAGAAGTGGACCTCCTCCCATCCACATCGCCGGCATAGTCCACGTTCGTGTAGCAGACCAGCCGCAAGGGGTCAGACTTCCCCTTCCCATCGTACTTCAGCCGCACGTGCCGCGTCGCCTGCAAGTACCGGAGGATGCGCTTCGCCGCCTGCGAGTGTACTGGCTCAGGGTTGGCCACGTACCTCCTCACTTGACCCACCGCGTAGGCCAAGTCTGGCCGAGTCGCCACCATGGCATACATGAGGCTACCCACCACAGATTGGTACGGCACCTCTGCCATGTCCTCCTTCTCCTCTTTAGTTTGAGCCGCCATCGCCGCACTAAGCTCACAGCTTGTTGAGACCGGACTGCCCAATGGTTTGCAGTCCTCCATGCCGTACTGCTTCAGGACCTCGGCAACGTACTTGACCTGCCCCAGCTCAAGCGTGCACGCCCTCTAGTTCCGCGTAATACTCACCCCGAGGTAGTACTCAAGCTCTCCCATGTCCATCATCTTAAATCTGCTGCTTAGCTGCTCCTTGGGCTGTTCCAAACCCGCCAGATCTGATGAGCACAGGATCAGATCGTCCACGTAGAGTGCGACAATCTGATGGAGTCCTCTGCTGCGCCGCACATACATGCTGTGATCTGCTTTACAGCGCTTGAAACTGAGCTCCGCCATGTAGCCGTCCATTTGCTGGTGCCAGCACTTGGGTGCCTGTTTTGGCCCGTACAAGGCCTTCCACAGCTTGCACACCTTGCCCTCTGGCGCATCCACCCGCTCCGGCACCTCAAGGTAAATCTCCTTGTCGATGATGCCGTCCAGGAATACCGCTTTGACATCCATTTGGTGGATCTTCATGTCCTTTGTGGCTGCCACCGCAAGGATTGTCCGGATGCTTGTGAACTTGGCGACGGGAACAAACGTCTCGTCAAAGTGTTTGTCTTTACGCTGCGCGTACCCCTTCGCCACCGGCCGCGCCTTATACATCTTGTTGAAAAGTAGTTTTAGATGTGTGCTCAATGGGCCAAAAGAGAATAAAATAGAAAAGGCAAGATAGAACGCCAGGGGACGGTATCACTCCCTACCCATAACTCTCTGCCTACCTACTCTGGCCTACTCTACCCTGTCTGCTTGGATCGGGAGAGAGGGTAATCCCATGCCTCGCCCTGTCCACTTTGTACCTGTAATTCAATGAGGACAATGTGACAAGCAGCATATGTGCCGACTAGCAATGCGCAATACTTCGTTGTGGTTCTGAGACAAGGGGAGGAGTGAGGTGTGCTGATGTGTACCATCGACAGCGTACACCGAAGCGACACATACCAGAACAACGGACATCTATCCGATAGTTATCGATTATCGATATATTATCGATCAGTTGACGGTTGGCACGGCTTGGATATATCTACATCAATGGACCACGACCAAGCTATAAATGAAGAGTGCAGCCAAGACCAAGGGAGGTTCCGAAGATCGATATCAAGACACAATGTGATCGCACTCTTGAGCAGGTTACTAAACGACAAGCCGGCACAAGACCGCATTGGCGGACTGGCACTATGCTAGCGAGTGGGGATGCACGGCGTGTGTGAAATGAGGAGCAGCCGAGCAAGCACCGGAATAAATACCGGCAGTAGCGTATTCTGTTTCTAAACTCATTTATTACCAAGTTTTGTCAAAGACTATATTCTGCCTTCTGGTATCACTGGGTTGCTCTCTGGTGTTGTAGCTCACAACTGGTCCTTTGAGAGCAGAGTTTTTGTGACGGGTGCGACTGTCAAGAGAAACTTTCAAAGGCATTCAATGATCCTAATTTTCTTCATTTGGTATCAAAGCAGGTGTGCCATTTGAGAGCCAAGCTTGAATCAAGCTCGCTGGTTGAGGCCAGAACATGTCTTGAATCGAGAGAACCTCAAACTGCCCCGATCGCCAACTGCTTCTGCTGCTACTCTCACCAGCCATGGCAATCGGATTAGTCACAGATCACTTCAAGGTGGAAGTTTTTGATGGAGACAAATACCATTAATTCAGCTTCAATATGTGCATGGTATTTCTGGCCAAAGGGCTCTAGGGTGTGCTGTCAGATCGACGAACTGAGCAACTTGCTGCCAATGCCACTGTGGAAGAATGAGCAACATCGGGACGCAAGGAAGAACAAGCCTTCACAATCTTGGCAATGCAAGTCTTATAATGCGTGAATTTTTTTATCAGAGATGGAAATCCAGATCTCAATCCCCGCCAAACCTGGAAGACGTTGAAGAACAGGTATGACAAAGTTAGCGAACAAGAACAAATGGCGCTACTCTACGAGTTTTACTCCCTGAAGATAAAGGCCGAGATAAAAATCGATGATCACGTCTCCCATCCAAAGGCCTTGGTGGAACGCATTGGTGTCATAGGACACATCATCCCAGAGGTCCAAGATGTTCATCTTACACAAGCTCCTGGAGAGTCTCCCTGAACGATTCAACAATACAGTTGTATAGCTGATGGTCTCACAAGAGCAAGGTTTAGCTTTTGATAAACAGATTCAAGAGCAGGCAAGACAAATTCAACAAGAGGAACTTCGACTTCGACTTCTTGAAAATCCCAACGGTGGAGGAGGCCAACAAGGAGCAGCCCAGGAAACCAAGTGATTCCTCAAGCAGCTGCCATTAATCCAGCACCATCCCTTGCACTAACTCTTGACCGCGTCTATGATTCCATCTTCAGAGCCGAAGAAAAATTCAGCAGAGACACTGGAGCAGCTGAATCAGCACTTTACAAAATATTTCCAAAGGACGGACCTAGGAAATTTTATCCCACAAGTAATCGAAAGGAATGACATCCTGGTCTTTGCTGCAGCATCAACCGAAGAACCACAGATTGCTATCCCATCTCAGACACAGACTTTGAGTGAACTCTGTCATCGCCGATTTGGACACATTGGCTACAGCACTCTGGCCCGCATGGCACAGAAACGTCAGGCTCACTCACTACCCAGTTCCATCACAGCGCCATATACCACCGCCATATGTGAAGGATGCCTTGCAGGTCGAAAGTATCAAGACCCTTTTCCATGTCACCCTGCAGCCAGTACAACGAAGAAGCTTGACCTTATTCACATGGACGTTTGCCAGATCCCCACACAGTCAATCTCTAGCAAACGGTATTTTCTTGTCCTGATTGTTGATCAGACTCACTACACTTCGGTGCGATTTCTTTGCCATAAGTCTGAAGTTGCTGACATCATCATCTCTTGGACGAAGATGGTTGAGAATGAGACTAGCCTCACTATCAAATGCTTCAGGTCAGACAACGACACCGAGTTTTTCAATCAAAGTCTCTGCTCCTTTAGCAAAACCAACGGCATTCGCCAGGAATCTATGGTTCTTCTTACTCCACAGCAGAAAGGAAAAGGTGAACGATGAACAGGACAATCCTGGACAAGGCCAGATCTATGCTTCATGATGCATGGCTCCCGCCTTCCTTCTGGACTGAAGCAGTGAACACAGCTGCACACATCTCTAATCTTGTCTCCTGTCGGCAGCTTCCACGCTTCATCTCGCCCATACAAAACCTACTCTGGGCATCGGCCCGATGTCAGCTATCTCAGAGTCTTCGGCTGCCCCAGCTACGCCTGGATCCATCTGTCTCGCACGGACAAACTATCGTCTCACTATCGCAAGGGCATTTTGGTGGGATATGAAGCTGCTGGACAAGCATATCGCTTGTACGACCCTGTCACCAAGACCATTTTTTGCAGTCGCAGCGTCAAATTTGATGAGCACCTCACGCTGCCCTTCCTGCTCCCATCTAGAACTCCATACCCCTGGCCGACTCCCCATCTGACTTCCAGAAAGTCCAGGTGGACCTTGAACCTGATGAACGTGATGGTGTCATCCCTCCTATCGTACCTGGTCTGGTGGTTGACCCTCCTGTCCTTCAGCAACAACAACAACATCAGCAACATGTCCCTCGCCAACGAAAAAACTACCCGCGGGACTGGCACCCTGGTCAACCTCCACGGCGCTCAGCGAGCCTCGCTCAGCATGCAGGCTTGGCTGACCTCCTGGAAACTGTTTTCCTCAGCACTGAACAGGTCCCTTCCGAAAACAGTGGATCCCATGAGCGATCATGATGCGCTCAGTCCGCCCGAGGCTGTTGAATGACGCAGTGCAGTGGTTGAGGAGTATGAACAACTTCTCAAGAAACACATTTGGGACATTGTCCCGCCTCCTCCAGTGGTTCAAGTTGTTACGTGCAAGTGGGTTTTCAAACTGAAATTGGACGCTGATGGCAATCCTTGCCGGTACAAGGCTCGCCTTGTCGCCCGCGGTTTCAGTCAGGTTCGCGGCATCAACGACACCGATACATCCGCTCCTGTGGCCAAATATTCTTCGATTCGTGTCATCATGGCTCTCGCAGCCAGTCACGGTTGACATCTCCATCAGATGGATGTCAAGTCTGCTTTTCTCAATGGTGACCTTGAGGAGGAGGTTTTCATGCAACAGCCCGAGGGCTTTACGCAGCCAGGGGAGGAAAATCTGGTGTGTCGACTGCGCAAAGGCCTCTACGGCCTTAAGCAGGCGCCACAACAGTGGAATAAGAAGATCCAGAATTTCTTCCTTCAGCACCAACGGCAGCAACTGCACTCTGATCACTTTGTTTACTACAACGACAAGTTTGGTGTCATCATCTACGTGGACGATCTCATCCTGTTTGGCAGTGCCATGACCGATATCACCGCCTTCAAGACTGCTCTATCCACGACCTTTCAAATGACGGACATGGGTCCGCTCACATTCTATCTTGGCATACAGGTCTACCAGGATCCTGCTAACATTACTCTTTTGCAGGACTCATTTGTTAAGCGCATGGCGTCCAAGTTTGATATTACTGAGCCACGGCCTACTGCGACACCACTCCAGTTGGATCACGGTCTTACAAATGTGGTGACTGCTAACATGCTGGCTGACGTTCATGATGCTAAAAAATATCCCAGCATTGTGGGCTCCCTCATGTAAGCTTCCGTGGGCACACAACCAGATCCATCCTATGCTATTGGCCTGCTCAGCCGAGGGTGGAAGGCACCTACCAAGGGGAATGTGCTTCGAGCTAAGCGATCCGTCAAGTACCTCCGCTGCTCGTCGACCATGAAGATCCGATACACAACAAGCTCCCCTATGACCCTCACAGGCTACTGCGACTCGGACCTATTTGGTGACAAGGTCACGAGCAAGTCTACTTCAGGCTACGTCTTCCTCCTTGCAGGAGGACGTGTCCGCTGGCGGATCCAAGAAGCAGTCGGTTGTAGCATTGTTGTCCACTGAAGTTGAGTACATTGCAGCAAGCGAAGCTACACGAGAAGTAGTCTGGCTGCGTATGCTGCTGGGTGAGCTCGGCTTTTACCACCTGGAGTCTACAACGATGTACTGTGACAATGAAGGCACAGTTACCCTAAGCAAAGATCCGATCATGCACGACAGAACGAAGCATGTGAAATGTCAATATCACTACGTGCGGGATGCAGTGGTTGATGGCAAAGTACGCTTGGAGCATATTGGGACAAAGGAGCAAGTGGCAGATCTGTTCACAAAGGTACTTGATCACAAACAGCACGATGTGCTGTGTGAACGCATGGGAATGTGCACATGAGGCATGACCCCTGTAACTCAGACCCCCAATGCGAGGTGGCAACCAAGAGTATGAACATACACGTTCTGCACACATGCATGATGCTCACTTCATGAATGAATGAGTAGAACACATGGGAGAGCTGAGTGGAGATAGAGCCTAGGATTCATGTAACATGGTGCACTCAATGCGAAGATGCAACCAAGCGTGACGAAAAGTGAAAGACAAAAAATATAAAAAATTAGCAGTCAGGTAAACTGGGGAGGCACAAGGCTAGGCTTTTCTGTTTGTTTATTTCTTGCTATTTTGTTTTTTAGCCCTTTGACACACAAGGGGAGAATGTTGACAAGTAGTTTGGATGTGTGCTCAATGGGCCAAAAGAGAATAAAATAGAAAAGGCAAGACAGAGGGCCAGGGGAGGGTGTCACTCCCTATCCTTGACCCTCTGCCCACCTACTCTGGCCTACTCTACCCTATCAGCTGGGATCAGGGGAGAGGGTAACCCCATGCCTCGTCCTGTCGACTTTGTACCTGTAATTCAATGAGGACAATGTGACAAGTAGTATATATGCCGACTAGTAATGCGCAACACTGCGCAGTGGTTCTGAGACAAGGGGAGGAGCGAGGTGTGCTGACGTGTACCATCGACAGCGAACACCGAAGCGACACATACAAGAACAACGGACATCTCTTGGACAGTTATCGGTTATCGAAATATTATCGATCAATCGACGGTTGGTACGGCTTGGCTATATCTACGTCAATAGACCACGACCAAGCTATAAATGAAGAGGGCAGCCAAGACCAGGGGAGGTTCCAAAGATCGATATCAAGACACAATGTGATCGAACCCTTGACCTAGTTCCTAAACGAGAAGCCGGCACAAGACCGCATTGGCCGACTGGCACTGTGCTAGCGAGTGGGGATGAACAGCGTGTGCGAAGCGAGGAGCAGTCGAGTAAGCACCAGAATAAATACCGGGAGTAGCACATTCTGTTTAGGTTCTCTTTTATTACCAAGTTTTGTCAAAGACTATATTCTGCCCTCTGGTGTCACTCGGTTGCTCTCTGGTGTTGTCGCTCACAACTGGTCCTTTGAGAGCAGAGTTTTTGTGACTGGTGCGACTGTCAAGAGAAACTTCCGAGGCATTCAACGATCCTAATTTTCTTCACTTCTCCACCTTGCTGTCCTTGGTGAGCTTCACCTTGAACACCCACATGGAGCTGATCACCTTCGCCCCCTCGGGCCGATCCACCAAGTCCCAATTACCGTTCTCAGCAAGGGACGCAAGTTCAGATTTTATTGTTTTGTCACACTGCTGCCCGTTAGGCCGTACAAGCGCCTCTTGCACGGTTGTCGGCTCCTTTGCGGCTGCCATCATGCACCGTGCCATGCCGACCCAGCTGACCTTGCTCGTGTCACACCGCTTTGCCGCATTCCGCTGCCTCCGACTACGACGCGGCGACCTTGGCGACGCTGGCTGCTGGTCCTGCTGCTGCTCTGCTGCAACGTTATCCTTGGCCGCGGGCTCCCCCACGTTGGTTGCTGTGTCCTGCACTCCAGCGGTACCTGCACCTGCTGCACTGCCCTGCTGCGCTCCAGCACCGTCGTCCTCCGAGACATCGACCTCTACAGCCGCCGCCTCCTCCCCACGCTCAAGGAGCTGGAACAACTCTCCTTGCTTTGGAGAGTGCACTGCGTCAATGTTGTTGCTGCTGCTACAGTAATTCTGTTACTCATCAAACGTGACGTCGCGGCTGGTGATGACGTCTTCTGTCCGTGAGTTGAAGAGGCGATACGCATAGAGCGCACTCTTGTACCCGACAAAAGCGTACACCTTTGCACACAGGTCTGGTTTGGAGTCTTTTCTTTGTGCGATATGCACCAATGCATGCGCCTTGCACCCGAATGCCTTCAGGTGCGTCACGCTTGGCTTGCGACTGCTCCATGCCTCCTGCAGTGTCTTCTAGTCGCTTTTCCCTTTCACCACTGCGGTTATGGTGAGGTTGGTGATGTAGCACACCGTACTCACGGCCTCGGCCCACAGGCTCCGTGGAAGTTTAGCATCCACGAGCATCGTCCGTGCCATAGTGAGTAGTGTCTGGTTTGCGCGCTATGCCATGCCATTAGACTGAGACGTGTACGGAGTGGTCGGCTGCCACTCAATCCCCTGCTCCTTCAGCCACCCTCTGCAGTCCATGTACTCGCCGCCATTGTCGCTGCGTAGCGCTCTGACCTTGCGGCCAGTCTGCCTCTCCACTACTGCGACTTTCTTCTTCAGCCGGTCCAGCACATCACTCTTCTTCTGCATGAAGTAGACGAAGAGGTTTCTGCTGCAGTCGTCAATGAAAGTGACAAAGTACCGCGTGCCCCCAATGGACGGTGTCTTGATCGGTTCGTACACATCACTGTGTACGAGCTTGAGTATGTTCTCGGCGCGCCGCTGTCCGTCTTTAAACGGCTTGCGCTTCGCCTTGCCCACAATGAAAGGCTTGCACTTGTGCTCTGCGGAATCTGCTGTTGCGTCAGCTGCACCTGTGATGTTGAGGCCGCGAACCATGCCGCGCTTCGCCATCTCCTGCACGGCTCTGGGCGACGAGTGCCCCAGCCTTCGGTGCCACATCTGCAAGTCTGCTCCCTCGCCTTTTGGGAGGTTGACGGCACGTTCTTGCGGGTCTACTGCGTCTGCTGCCAAGGGGATGACCTTTGTGTCAACAATGTAGATTCCTCCGTCGCGCTTTGCATCGAGCACGACCTCGCCACCGCCGTCCCTCCGCACGACTGCACCTTTCCTGCGAGAGAGCACTTCATACCCCTTGTCCGTCAAGCGGCTCACACTTAGAATGTTAGCCAGGCCAGGGACATGTTGCACGTTCTAAATGACACGCTACACCCTTTTACCACCAACCACCACCTCCACGTTGTTGGAAAATCAGGATCTTCGTCACTACAAGGCCGATTCCTGATCAGGTGGGACCAATGGACAGATCCCCTCGTCAGCCGTCCACTGTCCAAATTTCAGCTTATTTGGACGGTTCGATCTGGAGATATGGGCAAAAGGAGAAAAGTGACATAGATTATGTCACTATCTCACAAGTATCCTACTTTGTGCTCGGCATGGGCACTTGGGATAAAAAAAAGCAAGAGGACTGGGGGAGAGGTCACCACTCTCTCCCCCACCCCTCTGCCTACTCTACCGGACTCTACTCTACTAGACTCTGCTCTACCTATGGCGGGGTCAGTTACCGTCATCCGGGAGTCTAACCCGGTACAAGGGCCTACCGCAGCCTCCTATTAATCTGCCAGGATAGTGCGGACGGCCACCTTAAGTTCTGGCTTGATTTGCGGAAGTACAGGTTATGGCCTCGGTGAGGACCGAGTGCAAGTACGAGAGTGCGAGCATGAGCTCCTCTCGATACAATAGGTACTGACGTGGTGAGCGGTGGAGCAGCGGAAACACGGACCGAAGATCGGAGCAGACAGACGGGCTTCGATCGAGACATCGGATCGAGAGATCGGAGCTGCGGGATCTTTATATACAATGGATCGATGGATCCGAGAGCATCGCGCAGACGATGGAGAAATCGCAGCCGTCGCAGGATCAAGAGTGTGAGCACGAGCTCCTCTTCACCCGACGAGCGAGAAGATCGACGGGAGCAGAGGACCTGCCGCAGATCAGGACGATCTCATCCATGGATCGCATAGAGGGCGTTGGGCATCCGCCAACCTCGGTCGCTCGGTGCCTGGGGACACCGACCGGCGTCCTGGACACTCAAGGAAGACACAAGCGGACCGGACATACCAAGCTCGTGCATTTTGCTTGCTCTTTGTATTTCCTAGCCTCTAGACTAGTACAAATAGGTAGTAGTTTCATTTGTAGATTGCTTCATCTGTACTGCACCATTTTGCAAGTATAGCATATCGTTGGAAAGCTCAAGAGACGAGCCGTGTACTTCCAACTTCTGTGTAACCTCTTGAATTGTTAGTGTGTAACTGAAAGTGATACTTTGTAGCGAACAGTTGTAGTGTGTACAACACAGTGCATTTCAGTCACAATTGTTCGATTTGTTGTATCTCCTGAGACACCTGTGATCCTAGAGAAGTGCTAATTCTCACATTTGGTATCAGAGCAGGAGGTGCTTTCACCAGGATCAGTCGTCGCCATGGCGTTACTCACAGGAAGCGGCCATCATGATCATTTCAAGATACCAATTTTCAACGGCGATGACTATCAATCTTTTTCGTTCAACATGAAAATGGTATTCATGAACAAAGGACTATGGGGGGTGGTCACCGACCCACCTACAGATGTTGTGGACGCTAATGCCTCTACCGAGGAGAAAATCAGTCATAAAAGGTGGTGCGACCAAGCTTTTGCAATCCTGGCTATGCAACTGGAAGAGCGGCTCAAATTTCTCATTCGTGACGACAATGTGGACCTCTTCTCGAGAACTGCATGGCGAGCCCTCAAGCGACGTTATCACAAGATCAGCGACGATGAGCTGGGTCATCTACTCAAAGAGTGTCACACTAAAAAAATAGAGGAACACACTCGGCTTGAGGATCATCTCAGTCATCTGAAAGATCTCTCCGGTCGCATCACAGCCTTGGGTGAAGTTATCTCTGAAAGAGTGCTTGTTCAAACCTTGTTTCAGAGTCTTCCTACACGTTTTCAACACACAGTGAAGCGACTTCAAACCTTCAACAACGATCGACAGGAAGATGAAAAAATTGCACTCATCGGGTCTGCTGTCAAGAGTGCTCTATACGCCATTGGGAACGCTGTTCCCGCAGCAGTAGCAGCAGTACAAGCAACAGCAAGACCAGTAGCGGCCGCAGCGGCAGCAGCCGCCAAGCCACATGTGCTGATCATTGAGAAGGCAACACAAGCTCTCATGCTTGACGAAGATGCCTATATCAAAAAAACGGTGGTGAAGTCGGACTTTACGCCAAATATCAAGGACGTCCAGATCGACGAACAAAGAAATACGAGACCTATGGAAACATTCGTCCCAGCACCAACCAAGGCACTCAAGCCACGTATCAACCTCGACCTGGACATCCTCAACAGGCTCCCAGGCCTTATGTTCACCCAGGGGATCGCATCTGTTGGCGATACAACAAAAAGGGACATATCCAACATGATTGTCCGACTCGTCCAGAGCAACGATCTCGATTCAATGCGCCAACGCGCAACACTCCGCATGATCTCCTCACTGATGAGACACCATCAGCCTTTATGTCAGCCTTTTCAACACTGTTGACTGACTTTTCCCATCTCATGTCAGGTTTTACAGGTCACAATTCCGCCGACATGAAGCAGGACCCGGACAGTGACTCCATTCTCCAGCTAAAGTTTTTCACAGCCGACGCAACCGACTTCGAAAAACATCCTTCAGACTCAAGCGGGGCAAGTTCTGACTTCTCAATCAATCATGACAAACCCATTCTGGAAGAGCTGGCAATGTGCTCCGTTGACTATGCCTACCTACTCGCTGCCGGAGTCCTTGCCTGGATAATTGACTCAGGATGTACCAAGCATATGACCAGTCGCAAGGAATGGTTCACCACTTACACCCAGTACGCACAACCTCGCGGAGTTCGTGTGGGTGATGGACGACTCATCCCGGCCTACGGTGAAGGTACAGTGCGAGTGCTTATTACCCTTCAAGGGCAACAGGTGACCCGCACCTTCAGCCAGGTTTTATTCGTCCCCAAACTTGCGGCTAATCTCCTATCCGTTGGACGCATCAACAACAACCGCTTCAGAGTGATTTTTGATCTGGACAAGAACTGCAAGATTCTGGACACCAAAGGGAATCTAGCAGCCGTTGTTACTCGCACTGGCCACCTGACAATTCTCGACTCGGAGGAGGTGCCATCAGCTATGCTGACAAATGAACCAGAAGTCACATTTATGGCAGCTGTTTCTTCTGACAGTCGTCATCCCACCTCGGCTACTTCCACAGCTGACTTATGGCATCGCCGGCTTGCCCACGTCAACTATGCCACCCTACACAACATGGCACAACAACAATGGGTTCATGATCTCCCATCCGGACTCACGAAGCCTTCCGA
>SZWC01020444.1:23687-33687 GCA_023375785.1 Penium margaritaceum
TGACCCTGGACCTCTTGCCTTTTTCTTTTCTCAGGCTAAGGCATGGAGCCATCGCCCATGACCACCCAGACATCGACGGTCCATGACCCCCGAAACTTCGAAAATTCATATCTCCCAATCCGACCGTTGGATCGGCCTCAAACTTGGACCGTAGACATTTTGCCACATGATCTTTCCAATGGTGAAGTCAGATTGGCGATCGGAGCAGGCATCTGGTACTTTCCAGGAACTTGCTCCTGTGGACCTGAAATTGAGCCAGATGGCTCCCTTTCCAACAACGGTGAAGGTACAGTGCGAGTGCTTATTACCCTTCAAGGGCAACAGGTGACCCGCACCTTCAGCCAGGTTTTATTCGTCCCTGAACTTGCGGCTAATCTCCTATCCGTTAGACGCATCAACAACAACCGCTTCAGAGTGATTTTTGATCTGGACAAGAACTGCAAGATTCTGGACACCAAAGGGAATCTAGCAGCCGTTGCTACTCGCACTGGCCACCAGATAATTCTCGACTCGGAGGAGGTGCCATCAGCTATGCTGACAAATGAACCAGAAATCGCATTTATGGCAGCTGTTTCTTTTGGCAGTCATCATCCGACCTCGGCTACTTCCACAGCTGACTTATGGCATCGGCGGCTTGTCCACGTCAACTATGCCACCCTACACAACATGGCACAACAACAATGGGTTCATGATCTCCCATCCGGACTCACGAAGCCTTCCGACACAACACCATGCAGCGGCTGTTTGACAGGCAAACAACATCAAAAACCATTCAAGGCTCATCCAATTACAACGACAACACGAAAGCTGGAACTGCTTCACATGGACCTCTGCTACATCAAGGAAGGTTCCCTGTCAAACAAGCACTACTTCCTGGTCATCATCGATGACTACAGCCATTTCGTTTGGGTCAAGTTTCTCCGCTACAAAAACGAAGCCGCCGATATCATCAAGATCTGGATGCGGCAGATTGAAAATGAAACCAACCTCATCGTGAAGAAAATGGGGGTGAGTTCATTTGTCACTCACTCCACTCTTTCTTCCAGCAGAAAGGTATTCAACACCAACGCACCGTTCCCTACACGCCTCAATAAAAAGGGAAGGCTGAGCGTATGAATCAGACTCTTCTGGAACGCGCTCGGGCAATGCTACACACAGCTGCACTACCATCCGTCTTTTGGGAGGAGGCTCTCTCCACTGCAGCCTACATTACCAACCGACTGCCCACAGTCAAACTTCCTAGTGGTACTCATACACCATATAAAGCATGGACCGGTGTGAAATCCCATCTGCAACACATTCGCATCTTCGGCTGCAGCGCTCATGTCTGGCTACGCCCAAAACTTCGCTCCAAGTTGGAGCCGCGGTCTAAGGCTTGTATCCTTCTTGGATATGAAGACAACAACGACATCTACAGAGTTTGGGATCCTGCTATGCAAACCGTGGCCCGTGCACGACATCCCATCTTCGATGAAACCACCTTCCTCAACACAAGGATACTCCCGACTTCACCCATCGTCACCATACCTATGGACACGGCTCCCGAGCCCATTCAGAAGTTCAACGTTGATCCTGTCGCCGATGAACATGCTGATGTGCTTCCTCAAGTGCATCCTCATGAACACACTACTGGTGAATCCCTTCCATCGTCAGCACCGGATGCTCCGCTGCTGTCTGCTGCCATCCTTGGTCTACGTCGCTCCACCCGCAACCGTATTACCCCAACGTATTTTCAACTTGCCATGCTCCACACGTCCGATGATGAAGATGACAGTGCTCTCGTCACTCAAGTCATCGACCCCATCAGCTACAAGGATGCCATGCATCGACCTGATGCGGCTCTTTGGCGCCAAGCCAGCCAAGAGGAATTTGATCAGCTTCAAAAACAAAGTACATGGGATCTTGTCCCACAGCCGCCGGACCAACCTGTCGTCACTTGCAAGTGGGTGTTTCGTAAAAAACTCAATAGTGCTGGGGAGCCTGAACGATACAAAGCTCGCCTCGTGGCCCGTGGTTACAGTCAGGTTCTTTGCGTCAACTACAGTGACACCTTCATCCCAGTGGCCAAGTATTCCTCCATCCGTGTCATTCTATCTCTTGCTGCTGCTAACTGTCGGATTCTGCATCAGATGGATGTCAAATGCGCCTTTGTCAACAGGGACCTGAATGAGACCATCTACCTGACACAACCCGAGGGCTTCGTGGAACCCAACAAGGCTCATCTCGTCTGTCGCCTCAAGCGCTCTCTCTACGGGCTCAAACAGGCCCCACGCCAATGGAATCTCAAGATCCATGAGTTCTTCCTTGGGCAAAGTCTGACTCGTCTCCATTCCGACCATTCGATCTAGTATCGCTCCGGAGCCAACACCATCGGCATCATTCTCCTTGTCGATGACCTCATCCTGTTTGGTCCCACGCTGGACACCATCTCCGCTTTCAAGGATCAGCTGTCTCGGCGCTTTGAGATGAGCTGTCAACCGGCCTGAGGCAAACGGACTAGAAAACAGGGCCGACACAATAGCACCTGCCATCCGCTCCTAGCATTTCAGCTAGGAGAAGATATCACCCTCAGGATCACGGTTCCACACTGAGCAGTTCCTAGGCAATCACTTGCTAGCAACTGTGTCCACTTAACACTTGGTCACTTTCGCGCGAGGTGGTAGTCAAAGACTAACTCCTGGGGCTTAGACCAACCAGTGTCTTCTTTATACTGTTCCTTAGTTGGACAACTTTGTGAGGAGCATCTAAGGCCAGATTGTGTAATTAGAATGAGGAATGAGCCTGGTACATATAGTCCTAGGCCTGGCTTCTAAGGTGTGTGGGTAGTGACACTTTNACATCAAGGCTCGATCGCAGGACCTGTTGTCCCTAAGTCCAACATGCTATCCGTTGCGCTACACTTCTGGTGTCTCGCTTGGACTTGCACCACGAACAAGGTTTGGAGGACTTACTCCAAGGGAGCAGTGCATGCCCAACCTGTCCGTCAACCCATAGCAGTGACCATGGGGCATAGAAGAACAACAATCTCTCCCTTGTACCGTAGGCCACCTGCTGTGGTAGTTTTCTTCGGCATGAACTTGTAGCTCTAGGTTGTTTTTGTGCATGTCAGTTTTCTTGGTCTTTAGTTCTCATCTCTTGCATCCACCATGCCGACTCCTCGAGCACCTGCAACATGCAAGTCGCTGTCTAGCGGCTTTGTCAAGAAGTCCGCAAGCATTTTCTTGGTTGCGACGTGCTCCAGTTCCACGACACCCTTGGCGATAAGGTCACGTGAGTAGTGGTACCGAATATCGATGTGCTTTGTACGCCGGGAGATCATGTCGTCCTCTGCCATAGCCATGGCACTTTGGTTGTCGATGCGGATGACCGTTGCCTCCTCTTGTGGTGCCTTGATCTCATCAAGCAAACTGCGAAGCCACTGTGTTTCCTTGCAAACTTCGGAGAGTGCAATGTACTCCGCCTCAGCAGTAGAAAGCGAGACGCAGTCCTGCTTCCTGCTTGCCCATGAGACCGCACCACCGTTGAGAAGACAAACAAACCCTGAGGTGGACTTCCTGTCATCAATCCGTCCTCCCCAGTCCGCGTCGGTGTAGCATGTCAGCCGCAGCAAGTCTGATCCTTCTAGACCTCCAAACCGAAGTCCGACGTGCCGNTGGCGGCAGCGACAGTAAGCAGGGACCTGATGGAGGCAAACGTGACGACCGGTGCGAAGGTCTCATCGTACTCAGAACCTGCGCGCTGTGAGAACCCTTTCGCCACGACCCTTGCCTTGTACTTGTCGATGCTATCATCTTGCTTCCGCTTCAACCTGAGCACCCACTTTGAGCCCACCACGTGAGCGTTAGCGGGTCTGTCCACCAGCACCCATATGCCATTTTCTTCGATGGACGCGAGCTCGCTGTCCACCGCCTCCTTCCACTTGGCCGCATCGGGCCTTGCCAGCGCTTCAGCCATAGTGAGCGGCTCTCCCTGAGCCAAACAGGACCAGCTCAGTCCAGTCCAGTTTCCAGTGTCAGCGTCGTACTTTGGAGTTTGTTTTCTTTGTCGTGTGCTACGACGTTGCATTGCTGGTAGATGTTTGCCATGCTATTGCTCATATGGTGTTGGCTGCCCTGGAGTTGAATTTTCCTCTTTTGAAGAGCCACTGGCCTCCGAGCTGGTCTCAGAGGCCTCAAACGTCTCCGACTCTGTGTCGGAACTCGCCGCTGCGTCAGCCTGCGCAGCCGCTCCCCCTGGCACACCACTCTTCTTCATGGCCTGCCGCACTGGCACCACTTGCCAGTGTTCAGGAGCTTGATCTCCTGACTCTAGCAGCACCAACCACTCTCCCTGTTTTGGAGCTTCCGTGGGATCAAGCATCTCTTCCTTGCCTGTTTTCCTCTCGTCAAAGGTTACATCCCGGCTGGTGATGAGTCTTCTTCCTGCCAGGTCCCACAAGCGATATGTCTTGTGGGCCGTCTCATAGCCCACCATAACGCACTTTTGTGCTCTTGAATCCAGCATGCGGTGCAGCCGAATACCTTCAGGTGTGATGCGTCCGGCTTCTTCCCTGACCAAACTTCTTGTGGTGTCATCTATTGCTTTCCCTTCTTCTTTCCGCGCCTGCCCAGAGCAGCCGCAGGAGTCAGGTTGACGAGATAGCATGCCGTTCTTGCCGCTTCCGCCCAGAACCGCGGTGGAAGCTTTGCATCAAAGAGCATGCTACGCACCATGCCGAGGATGGTCTGATTCATCCGTTCGGCAACACCATTGCTCTGCGGCGTGTAAGGCGTTGTGGGCTGGTGGCTGATCCCATGTTGCCTCAACCAGCCCTTGCATGCCTCGTACTCTCCACCGTTGTCGCTTCGCATCGCTTTGACTTTCTTTCCGGTCTGCCGCTCCACCATGGCGACAAACTTCTGCAACTTTTCTCTGACCTCTCCCTTTGCTTTGAGGAAGAAGATCCACACCTTGCGGCTGTGGTCATCTATGAAGGTCAGAAAATACTTGCTACCACCATTTGACGCCGTGCGAAAGGGTCCGCACACGTCGGTGTGAATGAGGTAAAGGGCTGATTCTGCGCAGCGACCATTGCGCTCAAAGCGCGTTCGCTTGGTCTTGCCTTGGAGGGAAGGTTCACACAGGCAGCCACATCCAACCGCATCCTTCTTGCAACCATCCATGCCACGGACCAGGTGTTGTTGCTGTATGACTTGGAGTGTGCTGTTTGCCACATGCCCAAAGCGTGTATGCCACAGATCAGCGTCTTTGTCTTTTGCGGCAGAGGATGCTTTTTCAGTTTTCGTTGGTGTGCTCTCCTGCGTGGGTGTCGAGACCACTACCTCCGCTGCACCCGCATCGCCCTCCTTTTCCGAGCTCTTTGCTGCCGTTGTCTGCAGTACGTAGAGTCCGTCAACCCGTGGAACGTGTGCCACGAGATCTTTGTTGGCGTAGAGGACCTTGATGTCTTCGTTCTTGGCGATGACCGCCTTCTTCTGCGTGAACACCACCGTCATGTCGTTGTCCGTTATTTTTGACACGGACAAAAGGTTTGCCGTAAAGGAGGGCATATAGACCATGTCACGTAGCCGTAGATCCTTCTCCGCACCATTGAGGCTGATGCTCACCAGCTTGTCACCCACGCCCTTTGCGTTCACGACGCTACCGTTTGCGCATCTGAACCGCAGATCGGTAGGGCCGATGGAGACAAATCCAGCCTGGTCGTTGCTAGAGTGATGATCGGTGCCGGAGTCAAGCCCAAAAGCTCCTGGCCTGAGCAGCGCCGCTCCTTTTTCTGGAGGCGTGCTCTGTGCCATCATGTTGGTAGCTTCTTTGCCACCCTTTTTGTTGCCTTTGTTCCCACCGCTTCCGCTGTCTTCCTTCTTTGGCGATCTGCACTCTCTTGCCCAATGCCCAGGTTTGCCGCAGTTGTGGCAGTTACCCTGTCGCTTGGGAGCCTTGCCGCCATTGTTGCCTCCGCCACCACCGCTTCCGCTGCTGCCTTTCTGACCAGAGGCTGACCCTTTGCTCCCGCGGCCACCGTAGCGTGCGGCATAAGCTGAGAAATTAGCCTCACTTCCGCTGCAGTGCATGGCCTCGTTTCGCACGTACTCAGACACTGCCGTGTACGTCAGGTCGTCCTCCTTCCAGCCGCCCATGACGATGATCATCGGGCGCCAGCTCTCCGGTAGCGCCATGAGGAGAATCATGGCTTGCATGTTCTCGTGAAGATCCCAGTTCATCTGGCGAGCCTCGCCAAGGAGTCCTTCAAACTCCTGTAGGAAATCGGGGATTGATTCGCCCTCATTCACCCGCATGCTGATCAGCCGTTGTAGGATGAATAATCTGTTCGCAAGGGAGGTGGATTGGTGCACGCGCTTGAGCTTGTCGTAAGCTTCGGAAGCCAGCGTGTACCCGGCAATGATGGGAACATACTTCTTAGCAATCGCGTTGCTGAGGAATGACATGGCAATGTCATTTCGATCCATCCATGCCTCATGCTCGGATGTGCCTTCCGCGGGAACCTGCTCCTCTCCCTTCAGTAGTTTGATGAAGCCGNAACTGCCATCTCCAAAGGGGGAAGTCAATCCCCTCAAAAATGGGGATTCCTCCCAAGGGTCCAAGACCTTGCGGCAGTGACATAGCACTCACATTTGCTCCAGTGGTCTGCCCTGTGGTAGCCACTGTTGAGTTTGAGGACTGCCCTGCGGCAGTCCCCACTCCTCCTGATGGGTCAACCATTTTTGTTGCCCTTATCTGCTTCCCACGTCTCTGCTGCGTTGAGGCCGATGTAGGCTGATGTTAGCTGATGTATGCTACCGGTTTTAGGATGCAGATCCGTTGCTTACCCCTTCAGCCGATGTTCACCTGCAGACAGAGAAGATATCTACACCAACATTCCCAGGGTCTTGCCACCAAGGGCAGAGCTTGTCCTGGTTGGGACTCAAGGGTCGTGCCTCCAAGGGCAGAGCTTTTCCTTGGTCCCTGTGTGCTGAGTGCAGACCAAGCCGTTGAAGTTGATGAAGCTGATGGAGCTGATGGAGCTGATGGAGCCAGCGTGCGCACCTGGAGAGAGCGTACTAGAGTTGAACGAAGCGTGCCTTACAACTGGTCAGTGTGGGCCCATAACCCTTTGTCAACCGGCCTGAGGCAAACGGACTAGAAAACAGGGCCGACACAATAGCACCTGCCGTCCGCTCCTAGCATTTCAGCTAGGAGAAGATATCACCCTCAGGATCACGGTTCCACACTGAGCAGTTCCTAGGCAATCACTTGCTAGCAACTGTGTCCACTTAACACTTGGTCACTTTCGCGCGAGGTGCTAGTCAAAGACTAACTCCTGGGGCTTAGACCAACCAGTGTCTTGTTTATACTGTTCCTTAGTTGGACAACTCTGTGAGGAGCATCTAAGGCCAGATTGTGTAATTAGAATGAGGAATGAGCCTGGTACATATAGTCCTAGGCCTGGCTTCTAAGGTGTGTGGGCAGTGACACTTTTGGGGTGGTCACTCCAAACCACCTCACTTGTCCGCCAATTGGCGCATCCACTAAACGCCAAGTGGCGCACTCTCCTCATACATGGAGAAATGTCTAAGAAACTTCCCCTGTGCTAGAAGGTCAAAAAAACCTCCTGCGCACATCAAGGCTCGATCGCAGGTACTGTTGTCCCTAAGTCCAACATGCTATCCGTTGCGCTACACTTCTGGTGTCTCGCTTGGACTTGCACCACAAACAAGGTTTGGGGGACTTACTCCAAAGGAGCAGTGCATGCCCAACCTGTCCGTCAACCCATAGCAGTGGCCATGGGGCATAGAAGAACAACATGAGCGACATGGGTCCCTTGAAATATTATCTCGGCATTCAAGTGCACCAACAGCAGGACAGTCACATCGTTCTCAATCAAGCCACGTATGCACAACGTGTCGCTGATAAGTTTCAACTTGGTGACGCCAACCCTATGGCTACACCGTTGGCTCTCCAGCATGGCCTCACCAAAGTCCCCGCTCCGGCGGATCTTCTCGCTCCCGCCGACGCCAAAGTTTTTCCCAGCATGGTGGGNGGCGCTTTGAGATGAGCGACATGGGTCCCTTGAAATATTATCTCGGCATTCAAGTGCACCAACAGCAGGACAGTCACATCGTTCTCAATCAAGCCACGTATGCACAACGTGTCGCTGATAAGTTTCAACTTGGTGACGCCAACCCTATGGCTACACCGTTGGCTCTCCAGCATGGCCTCACCAAAGTCCCCGCTCCGGCGGATCTTCTCGCTCCCGCCGACGCCAAAGTTTTTCCCAGCATGGTGGGCTCCCTGATGTATGCGTCTGTTGCCATACGTCCTGATCTGTCCTATGTTGTCGGCATCTTCAGCCAAGGCTGCCAGAACACCACTGCCACTCACATCGTTGCGGCCAAACGAAGCTTTCGCTACTTGTGCTCCACCGCCGACCTTGGAATTCAGTACTCTTCCACTGGTGACAACATTCTTCATGGCTTCTGCGACGCGGACCTCTCCGGTGATCATGCCACCAGCCGATCGACGTCTGGCTACGTCTTTCTTCTCAATGGAGGCCCCGTCAGTTGGCGCTCAAAGAAACAATCCGTGGTGGCTCTGTCCTCCACCGAAGCCGAATACATCGCTGAGAGTGAAGCCACCCGTGAAGCCGTCTGGCTTCGCATGTTTCTTTCTGAACTCGGCTTCGACCAACTTGCACCTACCACCATCCACTATGACAACGAAGGTGCCATTGCCCTATCCGAGGATCCCGTTCTCCATGATAGCACCAAACATGTTCGCCGGCAGTATCACTACGTCCGTGACGCCGTTGCCGATGGTGAGGTTCACATGCTCTACGTTCCTACCGAGCAGCAATCCACCGACATCTTCACCAAGCCTCTTTCTGCCGACCGTCATGCTGCGCTCTGTGCTCACCTTGGCTTGCTCTCTCACTCTGCTCCTACGTCCTCTGGGTCATCTTCTTCCGTCCCCCCCGCATGAGGCGTTGGGATGGATGGAGATGACCGACGGCAATGCCGCTCTCCCCTCCCGCTTCCGTGCCCCCCACATCAGGCGTTGGCATGGACGCAGGTTGCGGTTGGCCGCCACGCCCCTCTCCTCTTCACTCTGCCCTCTCTCGCACTCCCCGCATGGCCTCCTGGGCTCCCCCATATGAGGCGTTGGACCCGGTGGCCGTGCGTGGCGCCTACGCCTCTCTCCGCTCTTTCGCATGGCTTCTGCCTCTCTTTCCTATGTCCTCTTCGCGCTCCGGGCTGTCTCGCGGCTCGCTCCTCGCATCCCGACAATATCAAGGGTGCGGCTCGCATCCCGGTACGCGCCACACTCCGGGTGTCCGCCTCGGACTTCCTTTTCGAGTTTTGTTTGCGCTCCGCTTCTCTTCTCCTCCTCCCTGGGGCCGTACATTCTCTTTTTGCCTTTCTGTTCCATTCTTCACCTCGCCGTTCGCCTTCTCCAGTCAAGAAACCGATGGTGAGCTGCAGATGTCGGCTCACCACGGGTCCCGGCCATGTGTGGGATTCGATCCCCCATGTGTCCGGGCATGAGGCTCCCCGCTGGCACCCCTCACTCTGACGTATGGCTCTGCCGAGGCATTGGCCCAAGATGGGTACATCAAGTCCACCGGGTGCCTCCTGTTCTGCTGTTTTGTTTGGCATCGGCTTGGGCCGCCCGGGGGAGGGAAGTCTCATCTCCACCGTTGATGAGCGTTTTTTGGACGTACGTGCCCCTGCCTCGCCTTCTTTTCTCTGCCGCCTGCTTTTCTGCTTGCATGCCACCCCTTCTCGGGCTTGGCATTCAAGGGGGGGAATGTTGGAAAATCAGGATCTTCATCACTACAAGGCCGATTCCCGATCAGGTGGGACCAATGGACAGATCTCCTCGTCAGCCGTCCACTGTCCAAATTTCAGCCAATTTGGACGGTTCGATCTGGAGATATGGGCAAAAGGAGAAAAGTGACATAGCTTATGTCACTATCTCACAAGTGGCCTACTTTGTGCTCGGCATG
>SZWC01020445.1:12630-35896 GCA_023375785.1 Penium margaritaceum
GGCGGCACCGCCGTCTCGTGGCGCAGTGGCAAGCAGGGTTGCATCGCACGTAGCACTGCTGAGGCAGAGTATGTCGCTCTGGGTGCGGGTGCTGCTGAGAGCGTCTTGCTGGTACGTCTGATGCGTGACCTACGTCAGTCCATCCCGCCGGTCGTGCTGCGCTGCGACAACCAGGGCACGAAGGCCATCTCGGAGAACTCAGGTGTGTATCACGCGCGCACGAAGCACATTGCTGTCGAACATCACTACGTGCGTGACCTCGTCGAGCGCGGTGAGGTACAGGTCATATGGGTGGGTACGGATGTACAGCGTGCTGACTTCTTGACGAAAGCACTAGGTCGTCCGAAGTTTCTGGCAGCCGTGAGATCTGTGGGACTCTCCCCCACCCCCGATGCTGGTTGACTCTGCATGTGCCAGCTGCGTTGTTCTGATCGTTGTGCCGTCGTTGCATTGTGCTGTCAGTGCTTGTACGCGCATGGACTTGTTCGCCCTCCGGTCATGGGGGAGTGTTTTTGTGTATGCCCACAGCTTACTGTGACCCCTCGGCTCATGTCCATGCTTGTGCAGATTCTGAGGCGTAGCCGGCGCCGGCAGTCTGGGAGACTGACGCGATGACCGTCACGAACGACTGGGGGAGCTGTTCTGATCTCAGCAATGGCTGAGCGGCAGAGGCTACCCACCGGAGATACCCGCTGTACCACACAGAGGAGTCTCAGCGAGACCAGTCGTCTCAGTGCACGGCTCACCGTTGATTTGTTGCATGCATGAACTCCGGCGTTGCCGGAAATTACTCTGGATACGTGCGTGACATTTTTCTGCTTCGTGTCCTTTTTCCGGATGTTGATTCGGACACTCTGGTAGGTCGTAGCACTCGTTGCAGTAGAAACGCTGCCGGGTTCTGGTCGACAGCTGAACCGGGGGCGGTTGGAAAAATGTCCGCCGCCCAGTTCGCGTTCTGGGATGCGCGCAGGTGGGAGGCCACTTGCGCGCAGCAGTCGCGCGAGATGCGCGACCCAGCTCGCACGAGCTGGGCCGCGCATCTCACCCTCCCCATTGTTCGTTCTACCTACTTCCGCTCTCTCTTGCAATTCTGAACCTAACTTTCACCCTGGTCAACCGTTCTGCGTGCCGTCTGTCCCATTCAGAGCGTAGCAGCCAGCCCCACGCTGTTGTGGGTTGAAAGTGAGATTTAGGAAAAAAATTGAAGAGGGCTAAAGATCATGCTCCTCCTTTTAAAGGTCGGTGTAATGCACGTAAGATCATTCCAACGTACCAAGAGGCCAAGTCCTGAGTTTAAACCAGGATGGGTCATCCATGAGCCCCATCCTAAGGCATCCTCTCCCCCCCCCCCCAATCCTACACCCCTCCCTCAGCGTCACCGCCCAGAAGGAGGGTATCCACATGGTTGTCAATTGTTGGACAAAGTGCCAACATTTGTGCCCAACGCCACCATGTGTAACATCCGCCTTGAGGATAAAATTTGCCTCGAGTATAACTTACAATGACTACTCAGCCATCTCCATCTTCATGTAGACTCGTGATGCAAAGCTAGCCGACGGCAAAGCATCATCAAATGGTGGTCTACCCACCATCATTAACAAAAAACCTGCCATGAATTTTTGGATTCTTGCTCATTTTGCTTGATGGATTTTGTACTTTTTCTACAGCCTCTAGGGATTTCTCGGTGGACTGGGCTCTGGCTTGATTTCCATGGGTTTGCATTGTGTGTTCACCAATTGATGTCGTATTAGTGCATGCGACGAATCGAGTGTCCGGCAAGAGATTCAACATCTGTAGGTTCAGATGGCCTTGCACGTGATTGTCCGTGTGTAGAGTTATGGCCGAAATTGTATTTTTGGGCCGGTTTTGCGGTATATTGACTTTGTTGCGTGCAATACTTGCAGTGCATTGTGGCATGTACTTGGGAAATGAGCTGGTCAGGCGTCAGTTTCTGCACATTAGCTGTTCAAGTTTCTCCTAGCCTAAATCTTGCTATTCTTGAACATTCTTTCACATTGTTTAGTCAGTTGACGCACTTGCACACATCGTGTGCAAGTGTGTAAGGTGACTAGATAATGTTCCAGCATTAGCCACGTCAGAGCTAGGAAGCTTTCTTACATCTTTTCATGGTTTTAAAGTAGTAAGTTATCCGTCCCTGAATGGCGCAAAAAGTGATACAACATCGACATCATTAGTGCGAATCACAGCTATAGTCGTAGTCTTCAGCACTACCACCACGCCGTGGTGACAATAGAAGTAGAAAGTAACATAGACGTTGCAACATTGCCATTAGCAACATCATTACAACAAAGCCATCTGACACTGTCTCATAGAAACATTAAGAGCGACAACACAAGTTACAATAGTGGCCACAAAAGGAGCACGAATAGTAGCAGCAACAGTAGAGAGGTGGTGTTGGCAGCAACAAGAACAGTGTGGCCGCGAGAGCTGCATCAACAGCATCAGTAGTAGTTCAGCAGTGATAGTGACAATAGTAGCAAAGAAGCTCCAACAACAGCGAGAGCACGTCACGAACAATTATTCTACTTGTGTGGCCATAGTAGCTAAGCGGTAATGGCACAATAACAAGCAATAGTATCGAGGTAGCGTGCAGCAAAGCAGCTACATGTGTGTGGCAGGCACAACATCAGCAGTAACTGCCATGTTGTAGCTGCATTGTTTGTATGCCGGACAGTGCCAACGGCACTTATTACGGCTTGAGGCTTCTGTGGATATTAAATCTGACTATGGATTGGGAATTTCCAGGAAAAACCGTGCAAGATTGACCCACGAACAGGGTCCATCCATGAAGAATTGAGGAAGTCACGCACGACCAAAGGTTGGCCCAGCTGAGGGGAAAAGGGTGACGGGAAATCGTCCCCAAGGACTGAGGCTCGACCCTCGGAAGACCCAACAAGGCAGAAGCGCGCCTTGGGGCCCAAATAGTCAATGTCTCAAGGATCATTGGGGGCCAAGGGCGCTTCAGAATGGTGCCCCGGTGTGTTATTACCAGAAAGGGCGCTTCGGGCGGCCGTCACCGCCGCTAGTGGTGCTACCAGCGGCAGATTGCCGTGGTTCACGGAAACGGCCATATCTCAGCCGTCCTCCCACGGAATGATGCAATTCTTGGCGCATTGGAAAGCTGGGATGATGAGCTACATTATGCTAAGGCAAGATTGCTCATACCTAGCCTGTAAGGAGCCACACACGGCTCGGCGACCCCGGGTTGCCTAGGATGTGTCATCGTGTACATATAGTGTTGTATGTTGACACTTGAATAACAAGTACAGTTGACTTCCACTTTTCCACACGTGTTCCCGTGATCCCCCAAGACAACCCTACACTTCCACAAACATGGGAAGGTGTACACCGGCCTCCCTTCGGTCGCCATTGCCGTCGGTTGAGGCTAGCAGACCGCACTCGGTTCACACTTGGTATTACAGCCACCCTTGGCTTAGGGGCACAATCATCTACGTGGCAACCTCACTTGGTCAACGTAGACCTGCATGCATCTTGTCTCTTTGGCGGATCCGTGCCCAAGGACAACCACGCACTCCGGTGACAAGGTGGTAGCCGGAGGACTCGTTGAGGAAGAAGTTGTACTATACGCAAGGATGACTTCATTCGGCACGTTCCCAATGGCCGCGGATTTTGACGCAGGGGGCAAAGTAAGAGCAGCCACTGTGTTGTAGAAGTTGCTCACCGACAGGCAGGCCAAGATGGACCTGTTGGAGAAGCAGAACGTGCACCTCAACCGAGAGCTCGCGAAGCGTCTCGTGACAACACCAGTGGCAGTTGCCACCGTAAACGTACCTGCGTTGGGCATCCCGAGCCCGCCCAAGCCGAAGTCGTACGACCCGTCAAGAAAGGATTGGCCAACTCTGCACGCTTGGATACTCAGACTAGAGTTGTACTTCACCGTCATCGGCGTGGTTGCCTCAAGGTATGAGGCACGCCGCGAATATGCCTTGACCCTGTTGAGAGGGGCATCGTTGGATTGGTGGGCCGATGGGATGCGGTCCAATCCACATGGCAATGAAGCAGCCACCGTCGCCGGCATTGCAGCCGCGACCAGTATCTCAACCCCATCAACTCCAACTTGTAGTAGTGGCGACCCTACCCTCAAATGGCCGACCTCATGGAAGGAGTTCACGGAGTCGTTCATCAACGGCTTCACCATGGGTGACATGAGGAATAATGTGCGTGCCAAGCTACGCCAGCTTTGCCAAACTGGCGGAGTAGCTGACTACACCCGCAGGTTTCGTGAGATCGTCACAAATTGTGGCTTTGACTCCCATGAACTGTGCTTCCACTATATCAACGGCCTCAAGGACGGCTTCTGCGCTGTGACGGTGATGCACGACCTCAATGACGACCTGCCGGGGATGATCGCAGTAGCAAAGCGGTACGAGTCGCGCGTGCATCAGGCTCATTCCAACAGCCACAACGCTTCCGGTGGTGGTTACGACAAGCGGACCAAGAGTGACGACACGCCCATGGAGATTGGAGCGTTGCAAGAGCGCAAGTGTTACCACTGTGGCAAGCCTAGCCACATTACGCGTGACTGCTGGCGTCCAAAAAAGGGTGACGACAAGGGTAAGCAACAAGGGAAGGGGAAGCAAGCCACGAAGGAAGCAGAAAAAGCAGCTAAAGAGTTTGAAAACGAGGAGAGCTGGGAGTAGATGGCGTTACCCCTGGCTCCTCTTAGCCCAAACCGCCAGATGACCCCCCACTCGATCGCCTTGTGGCAATGAACGGGATTTCCGAGGTCAAGGTAGAGCTTGTGCTTGGAGATGTGGAACACATCGTGGACTGGCATGGAAAGACGGAAGAGCCCATTGCGCCACCATGGGTGTTCGCATTTCGAGCACCTCGAACGGACCAAGCCAACGGGGTTTCAACTTGTCCCATCGAACCCTGCGAAGCTTGACATGCACGCTGTTGAGAAGCACGCGATCGCCGACCTTGAGCGTTACGTCGACGCGTCGGCGGTCCGCTTGCACTTTCTGCTACTCTTGCGCCTTTGCCAATGCATGCCGCGTCGACGCCCAAATCTGCTTGAAGTCACGGGCAATAGACTCCACCGCGGGCAGGTTGATTGCGCCCTGCAAACAGAGGGGCGTGGCAGGCACCGTCCTGTTCACCGCCTCAAAGGGTGCTTTGTAAATACAGGCGAACGTAGTGGAGCTGTACGCCAGTTCAGCGACCGGCAACCACTGGTCCCACGCCGACTCATCCGGATCACCCACTGTATGGAGGAGCTTCTCCAGTGTCTAGTTTGTCCGCTCCGTGTGTCCGTCAATTTGGGGATGAAAGCTGGTCGACAGCTACACCTTGCTGCCGTACTACTCCATGAGTTCTCGCCAGAACTTACTCGTGACATGCGGGTCACGGTCGCTCAGAATGGACCGCGGCACGCCATGGGGACGCACCACGTGCTCAAGGAACAGCCAAGCCGTGCCCTCCGCGCTCACCGTATCACGTGTCGCGATGAAGTGCGACACCTTGCTGAAGCAATCCACCACCATCAAGACCGCATTATGACCTGCCGCTGTCTTGGGCAAGCCCGTGATGAAGTCCATGGAGATCTCTTGCCATGACTACTCGGGGATGGGCAAGGGTTGAAGGAGACCCGGGGTCTTTGTCCTCCGTGCATTGTGGCATTGGCACACGTCACAACTCCGAAAGAATTCAGCCACCTCCGACAACATGGTTGGCCACCAAAAGAAGTGAGCCACTGTTTTCCATATTTTGTCGGTGGAGAAGTGGCCACTTAGGCCACTGTCATGGAATTCCTCTAAAATCAGCTGCCAAAGCGCTGGCACCGCGGGAACCTCCACCTGTTGTGTGCCGCACCGTCCCCAATATGGCGCCTCAAAGAAAAATCTCCAAGCGTCGTACTCCTCATGTGCCTCGTATCCCTCTGTGAAGAGCTTCACAAGGAAAACATCCTCGTGGATGGTGAGAAACGTGAACCGCATCATCAGGTCCGGTCGTCGTGAGAGTGCATCGGCTGGGTCGATGCGACCTGGCCGGTTCACGATCTCGTAGTCAAAGCGCGACTCGAGGTACTCCATCCAACGCGCTCGCCGCCGGCTCAGGTTCGGCTGCGTCTTGAAGTATTTTAACGCATGGTGGTCAGTGTAGACCGTGCATTTCCGCGCCTAGAGGTAGCACTGCCAATTCTTGAAGGCTGCAACCACGACAAGCATCTCCTTGTAATGGGAGGCGTAGTGCAGCTCCGCACCATGCAAATTGCGCGAGTAGTAGGCAAACGGCTGCGACCTGTTGCCAAAGTCCTACAAAAGGATCCCACCAGTGGCCAGGTCCGATGCATCTGTCGCCATTTCAAACTCACGGCCGCTTTTGGTCAAGTGCAAGGCCGGCACGGAGGTCATAGCCCATTTTAGATTCTAAAAGGCTTCTTCTTTGCTAACTCCCCAAATCCACTCACAATCCTTGCGAGTGAGATTGGAGAGTGGCGCAGACACTCCCGCATAGCCAAGGATGAACCGGCGATAGTAGTTGCAAAAACCAACACTTGCACATCATGCACATTAGGCAATCTCGGCCACTCTTGCACGGCCGACACCTTGCGCAAGTCAGATCCTTGCAAGGATGGGCAGATGAAGCCCTGCTCCATCATCTCCGTCAACTGCTTTTTTAGCTCGTGCAGCTTTGCGTTGCTCATGAGGTACGTTGCACAAATAGGTGTGCGCCCTCTAGGTTTGAGGTCGATGCAATGGTCCACATCTCGCTTCGGTGGCAGAACCACCAAGAGGGTGTCGGGGAACACGTCCTCGAACTCCGTACACACCTTTCAAAGCCCCTCGGACACCATGGCAAACTTGCCTTGGGCCCCCGGCTGCTCACGAGTCACCCCATGCACCACAACAGGCGTCACGTCCTCTGGGTCGTCGAAATCGTCCTCCACGTCTCGCACGAATGCCAAAAACATATACTCCTTTTTTTGAATCGCGCGCTTGAGCTACACCAAGTTTAGCATCATAGGTGCCGATCCTTCCTTGCGAGGCACCAACTGGTGCGGTGCTTCCTCCCCGCAAGTCTCCTCCTCCGTGGCGTCTTCCTCGGACCACGTAGGCAGGAGATACTCCTTGTCTCCAAGCTTGACTGAGACGATGCGCGCCTCCCAATTGACGACAGGGTTGTACTTGTGCAGGAAGTCATGGCCGAGGATCACATCATAATCCTTCATCGGGCACACCCGGTATTCGGTCGTTATGCGTAGCTTCCCCACGCGAATGGAGAGGAGATGGGCTAGGTACCCCACTTCAATCGTGTCATCCACTTGGTTAGCCGTCCGCTTCTTCCTCGTGAGCGCAAGGCCCCACTTCCGAGCACACTTCATGCTCACAAAACTGTGGCTTACACCACAATCTAGTAGAATCCCCACCTTCCCCTTGACGCCTTTCCCTCGCGCCTCCAAGAGAAGTGCCGGCTGCTCCTCGGCAAGATACGGCCGAGCATTTTCTGGGCCATTGTTCTGAGCCTCCCCCTCCAGTGGTCATCGAGGGCGAGCAAGAGTTTGAGGCGGAGGCCATCCTCAACCACTGTCGCCGTGGCCGTGGATGGGAGTACCCTGTCAAGTGGAAAGGCGATACAACCCACAACTCATGGGAGCCTGCCAATAACTTCAACATTGGCGGGGTGAATGCCATCCTCCCGGAGTATCAAGACAAAACCGGGACAGCTCGCTCCTAGAGGGGGGGGGGGTAGTATAAGCCGGACAGTGCCAACGACACTGATTACGGCTTGAGGCTTCCGTGGGTATTAAATTTGACTGTGGATTGGGAATTCACAGGAAAACCCGTGCCAGATTGACCCAAGAACGGGATCAATCCATGAAGAATTGAGGAAGTTACGCCCGGCCAAAGGTTGGCCCGGCCAAGGGGAAAAGGGTGACGGGAAATTGTCCCCAAGGACCAAGGCTCGACCCTCGGAAGACCCAACAAGGCCGAAGCGCACTTTGGGGCCCGGATAGTCAATGATTCAAGGATCATTGAGGGCCATGGACGCTTCGGAATGGGACCCTGGTGTGTTATTACCAGAAAGGGCGCTTCGGGCTGCTGTCACCGCCGCTAGTGGTGCTGCCAGCGGCAAACTGCCATGGTTTACGGAAACGGCCATATCTTGGTCGTCCCTCCACGGAATGATACAAGTCTTGGTGCGTTGGACAGCTGGGATGATGAGCTACATGATGGTAAGGCAATAATGCTCATCTTTGGCCTGTGTGGAGCCGCGCACAGCTTGGCGACCCCGGGTTGCCTAGGACGTGTCATCGTGTACATGTAGTGTTGTACGTTGACACTTGAATAACAAGTACAGTTTACTAACGCTTTGCCACACGTGTTCCCGTGCCCCTCCAAGATGACCCTACACTCCCACAAACCCGGGAAGGTGTGCACCGGCCTCCCTTTGGTCGCCGTGGCCGCCGGTTGGTGCCTACACCATCCAGTTGAGGCTAGCACACCGCACCCGGTTCACATAGTGCAGCCACACAAAGGTACCAACGTGGAAGTAGCTGCTTAGCAACAACGGCAGAACTACACAAGTGCATAGTGTAACCGTACATTATGCGGCTGCCGCACGGGCATCATCAGCTCCTAACACTTCGCTCCGAGGGAGATGCGAGTGTGCTGACACATCTACGTGGTCCAAAGCTTGTTGAACCTGTGTTGTTGGTGGGGCATGATGGCGTTTATGAGGGAGCTCGGTCAGGTTGTGATGAGGATGAGTGTAGACCTGAGAACTCTGCTTGTCTTGATGAGTCACAGATTTGTGTATTGTTGATGTTTGGAGTCCTATGCAAAGTACTCATTAAAGGTTAAGTGCTCTATGGCGCGTTGCTCACTATGGAAAACAAGTCGTGAGGCGAGTGGCACCTGGAGTATTGACTCCGGTGCCACGAATCCCTTTTCCTGTCGTCGCATCGACTTAGTTGTCCTTGGTCTTGTTGGGTCTTTTCTATGCATTCACATAGGGTCTGGCCAGTCCTTGCTTGTTGAGGGTGTTGGGATCGTGTGCTTTGATGGTCTTTCCAGCCCCGTGTACATATTTTGTGTGATTTCCATGCCTGCTCTTGAGCTTAGCCTGCTTTCTTTTCATGGATTGCTCTATTACGCTCTCTGCTGATTTTGCCACAATGTCTTCATGTTGATAGTTTTTGCCCCTTGTTCAGTGTTTTAGGACAGATCACAAATGCTCTGCCCCTTGTGGAGGTATGACCCCTGGATCTACTGTGATGTGATTCAACTATGCTCTGTTGTCGTGCTGTTCTAGGCCTTGCTCGTATGTGGGGCTCTGTCACAACTGTGTGTCTACTATATGACCAATTCAAGGGCAAAATCACTCCTTGAAACCAAGTTTTCATCTTCCTTGGTGTCTCCTCATTCTCTAAAGCTTGCCGGTTCTCCAGAACACGGCGGCGGCATGCATCCCGCCACCGTGTCATTAACTCCCGTGATGGTCCTTTGTTTTAGGATGTGTTTGAGCAAGACCTCTCTCGCCTCTCCTTTCCTTGTACTCTTGCCCCGCTCTCTTGGTTTGGCGGAGTTCATGTCCTATGTACACCTGTATCTGTATAGGCTGCCTCTATGCTAACCTTAAATTTGGGCAATGTGCCCTCTAGCTCGCGAGTATTCCAACATCAGGGTCTTGACCCTGTTCCCAAGTCCGTCATATCAGGTACCACCCCTACTGAGTCCTCATTGCCTCCCTTCTCTCACATCTCCTTCTTTGGCCTCTCCTCCTATACTAGTGGCTCTCGTACTCCCTCTATGACATCTACTGTAAGCTCACCACTGCCTTCCAACTTCCTAGCCTCCCCTCTCAAATGTTCCACACCAATTCTCCCTCCTCATCCTACCTCTCCCATCTATCCTCCAGTCCCAACCTCTTGCCTTATCTTTCCATAGGTGTGTGGTGCCTTTTTGTGTTCCCATCCAAAACATGGCCACGAGACCACCACCACGTCTCAGAGTTCTACCACACTTGGTCACACAACTCTAGGGTGGTCTACATAGTCGAGAGAACATGGGCTTTGAGCCTTGAGACTCACCACGTCCGTGGAGCAATCAATCTGAGTGTCAGTGGTGAACCCTACCTCTATAGGTGGATGCTCTCTTGTTGAATGTGTGTTCCGTCATACTCTTAATGCGTCTATTTTTGGGTATTTTTCTTGTTGTTTTGCCATTGTTGGTCTCTCCCCACTCCCCTCAAAGCCTGTAATAGTTAATGAGGCTTGTAAAGCTGCTAACTCTACTCTGTGGAAAGCACCAATACATGATGAATTCAACACATTAGGCTCGAATGGCGTGTATGACCTTGTAGTTCTTTCCCATGGCTGACGAGGCGTCGCACTAAAGTGAGTTTAGTATCAACATTTAAAGCCAGATAACATGTTGGAGTGCCACAAGGAATGGCTCATGGCCAAAGGTTTTTCTCAAATCCTTGGTTGGCATTGACTTTGATGGGACCTTTTTCTCCTGTGGGATGCTAGAAGCTCAAGTAGATGGACATAAACAATGCCTTCCTTCAGGGTCCACTGGATGAGGAGATTTACCTCTTCGCGGGCCCTTCTCATTCTTGTTGCTCAACAAGACTGGGAGCTAAAGCAGATGGAAGTAAACAATTTCTTCCTTCATGGTCCATTGGATGAGGAGATATACCTGTTACATCCTTGGATGGAACCGGCAAAGTGTGGCGGTTGCGCAGAGACTTGTATGGTCTCAAGCAGTCGCCAAGTTGTTGGAACTAGGAGATCACGTCCACGCAGGAGAAAGGTGGCTTTGTGGAAGTAAAGCTGACCCTGATCTGTTTCTTTGTGCTTCCTGATACCCACTTGTTGCCATTCTTGTGTGCGTGGATGATCTTCTCATCACATCCCCTTATCAAGTTGTGATGTGAGGAGCCATAACTCTTCTTTTGTCAACATACAAAATGAAAGATCTTGATCCAGCTTGAATCTCCCTTGGCATGGAACTTGAGTGAGATCGTGACACTACATGTGCACCAAACAACGTATGTCTGCAGCCTAGAGGAGCGCTTTGCCGTGCTCTTGTCCACCGTTCCCTCAGCTTCCACTCTCATGATCCCTGCCAGGCAGACCCTCCTAAAGTCATTGGGGAATACCAAGCTAGGGGAGACGGTGAACTTCACAGACAATCTACGTGTCATTGGCTCCCTCATGTTCCTCACCACCACCACTTGGGTTGATGTGGCTTTTGTTGTGAATTTTTATCACAAATTTTTCAGTGTCTCAGAGAAAAACATCCTGACATGACGCTTTGTGTGGTAGGATATCCTCTCTAGATCCCACGTGTGGGTCTTGAATTTAAAGCAAAGCCCTCCCTTGTGCTAGATGGCTTCACAAACAGTGGTTGGACACATGAATTTGATGCATGCAGTCGTACAGGGTGCATGTTTTTGTTGCGAGGCACTACCGTCTCTTGACAAGCAGGGATACCTAGCAAGAACCTCAAGAGAGGCTGAATGTATGGCTCTTGGTACGGGTACGTGTGAGGCTGTTTGGCTTTGGCACCTGCAGTAGTAGGTGCACATCCCCATTCACTGCATGACTCTATGTTGTTACAATCAGAGCACACGGCTAGTGGAAAAAAAGCATGACATGCATCACTCTGACACCAAGCACATTAATGTCAAGCATCACTTTGATCATGAATGCATTGTTGCTGGCCTGGTGCGGGTTGTCTGGATGGATACACGTTCACATTGTGCTGAGTTTCTCACAAAGGCACTTAGCAGAAATGTCTTCAAGTCTGGAACTCACGCTGTTAGTCTCATCTGCTCCCATGGCCCTGCTTGATCGTTGTCTCCTTAATCTTTCTCATGTGCTACTGACCTGTCCTAGCATGTGTGTGCTGTGACTACGGGTCATGTGGGAGTGTTTGTATTGGTTGTTGAGTTCTAAGCCATCACACCCATGATACCCCTTGTCTTGCTCCACATGCCTCTATCATCACAAAATGTACAAGAGACTAAGTGAGTGACTACAGTGGAGCTTGTGCTCCAAGGTGGAGATCCATATGGTGGACCTACTTCACTTTATCAGTAGCTGCAGCTCACCACTTGGTGGCTCTTAGCCACATGATATTGCTCCTCCTTCATTTACCATTGTTTGTGGGACTTCTTGTCTCTTGACACATTAGGATGCCAGGGCCATTTCCATACGTGTAACAACTATGGAGAAAGTGGAACAGTTGCGATGAGCCATAGTGTTGATCCTTATGGGGTCATCTGACCCTGTTAGCCTTGTGTCAAGATGAGTAGGCACCCTCGGTTTCTACCGAGAGGTTGGGCTCATACTCCGGGGTGGCGGCCTTGGTGTCGACGTGCTCCTTGCACACTCAGTACCAAGATCACTGGCTCCCTCTCGCTTAACTCCACAACTCTCTTGTTTTTCAAAGATTTTTTTTTGCAAGCTTTTTTTCTCTCACCACCGCCATGGCGCATTCAGTGGAAGTAACTGTGTGTCAAAGCAGTTATCTCATACGCTTCCATGGGGTATCGCTTCTAACTACACAGAGAGTGGTTAAAGGTGCCAAACATTTTCAGAACGGAACACTAGAGATTGGGGTGGGTGGCCAAAATGTCCCCGTCTGTTTGGTGCTAAAGTCATGAGGTCGACGTACAGTGGGCCATACATGTAATGATACAAATGCCCACTTGAGGGGTTGAGGAAATTGTATACATCGAGGAATTAATAACGTTGTGTTACACCAAGTAGAACATGCATAGTTCACAAGGATGAGGTGCAAAGCAGGAGACAATTTAAGGAATTCTGACTATTAGACAGCTTGTATGTAACAGTAAGTGTACTTCAATGACAAGTGTCAAACGTGTCGAGCACATTTATATGATATCAGAAACAAAATGAGGTACATCTTGAATTGTGAGTGCTTTAGTCGAGCGATGCGTTTGATATGATGTCATGAGTGGCCGCATAAAGAAACTCCGCCAAGAAATCTGGGGGGGTTTAGAAAATCAAGGCACGGTTCTACAAAGATCCAGTATCGACGGGAAGTTCACTGAAGAGTATTGAAACGTTGATGCGGTTCACAACACTTCTGTTGGTCTTTCCAGAAGGTGGTCAAATGCGTAAGGATATGCAGGAATTGAACATTGATGGTGGGGGCAGGTGATCAAAATACCCTGGGTTGTTCAGCGTAAGAATCCTAAGGTTCATGCGTGGTGGGCCATAATTGTAATGAGTAGAAATCTCATTTGCAGCGTTTAGGTACTCATCTATGTCTTGGAGAGCTTTGTACTACTCATGTAGTGAGTAGAGCTTTTGTTTCTTTTACTAGGGAAAGTGAGGGTGAAATAACCAATAAATCATCAACATACACGAGGAGGACAAGTGGAACACCACTCTCCCAGCGGATGAACAAGGAGGGGTCAGACAGACTATGCAAAACACCTCCGAGTTCCACTGTTCGATTGATCTTCTTATTCCAATTCCGTGGATCTTGTTTCAGTCCATACATAGTCTTCAAGAGGAGCCACACTCTGCCTGAAGAATCAACAAATCTTGGTTGTTGTTCCATGCAGATTTTCTCTTCTAGCGGACCATTCAAGAAAGTTTTCTTGACATCCATGTTGTGTTTTTCCCAATTGTCATGTGCTGCAACCCCCAGCAGCACCTTGCGTAAGTGTCAATGAAATTTTGTCCCAGTATCTAATGGAAGCCATTGGCCACCAATCGGGCCTTGCACTTCTCAAAAAGACCAAGTACATTCCTCTTTTCTTTTCAAAACCCACTTAAGTTCAATTGCTTTGAGTCCACGTTGAAGTGGTACCACATGGTAAACTCCATGCTCAATAAGAACTTTCAGAACATCTACCATTGCCTTTTTCCACTCTACCGCATCCGATCACCCCCTTGCCTCCTGAACTGTAAGAGGCTCGGACTGAATGGACATGGGATGAGTGGGACTCCAAAGGACAAGCTAGACTAAACTAGTAGGGTGCTTAGGACACCACCCAAAGTTAAGTGGCATCTCTTAGCCATCCACGTTGTTCCGGTTTATGTGGTCCTGTGGTTTGAGTGACAATACCTCTGGTTTTCATATCCGTTTCAAGTGGGCCTAAGAATTTCTTTCCCTTTCTGCACGCAAGATATGCAAGAGGCACCCAGTCTGTCGCTCAACAAGGGGAATACATTCCTTTATGAGCCGTTGTACATTTTTTTTGGTCTTGAGCAGAAACGTCCAGCGGAAGCGACATCTTTTGGAGTCAAAGTTTACAATGACACAAACTGAAGTGAGGGTACCAGCATGGGTCCAGTCAAGTCGGTATGCACCAGTTTAAGGGGTGCCTCGCTAACGTGTGATGATGTGGGGCTGCTCTGTCGGTATGCCTTTCCTTCATGGCAGCCAAAACAAGCAAACATCAGTAAGCCATTTGGAAACTCTTCAAGACTCATTCTATGTGGAGGCTTAAGTTTTAATAGATCAGTGACCTGTTCCATGTATACATGTACCAGAATTCTATGAATGAGCTCACTGTCTTTTGGGTCTGTTTTCATCCAAATGTGGGTTTATGCAAAGTTGGATGGCAAGGCAGGGAACAAATTCAGTGAGTATAGCATGTTTTCATGCAAAGGCCCACCAGCCAGTAACAGCCTCTACGCATCAAGCACCACGCATCTTTCTTCTTGCATGAGTGTTGACATGCCCAATTGGTGATACAACTACCCTCTTGCCAACAAGTTTGCCTTCAGTTGAGGGAAATACAAAACCCCAGTCAGCAATATTACCCCCCAATACTTGTAATGCGATGGTTCAAATACCTCAGCCCTCAGCACTTCACCCGACCATGTCCGTTCACGTTCATGTGTGCATACAAAGACATAAACAATTCATGTGTTGCATACAAAGACATAAACATCTGATGATGAGGTGACATGTGGTGTGACGGTGTTGCATCAAAAAATCATTCATGCATGGACAATGCATGGAAGTGGTGATATACGTGTGCCAAAAGCGCGGTCCTGGTTGTGATGTTATTGTGATCTCGAGAGGGGATATGATTGGTGTAGCCTTCATTCTCCCATGATTCTGCGATGTTCTCATGTCGTCGTACATGTGCTGGGCCCACGGAGAGACTGGCACTGGGGCGGTTGTAAATAGCGGCATGTTATGCCCAGGAAAATGCCCAGATGGTGTGGGAATTTTCTGCAAGGGCTGCTGCTGGAGCTGCTGCTGGAGCTTTTGTGGGAGTAGCAATCCATACATGGCTGCTGCTACAGGGTGGTAAGGAGGCAGCTCGGGTGGTCCATGTCCCCCAGAGGACTATAACACGAGAAACTGGTGAAGTGGCTACTATTGTGCCTGTCTCTGCTTATGTCTCTTCATCGTCTACAGCTGGAGGGAAGGAAATCTGCACAAAATGTTTCACATCTGGTTACAAAAACTACATCTGTGATTCCCGTTGCCCAATTGTGACACCCACCACTACCATTGTGCCCTACACGACCCCCACCTGAAGGGCTTCCAGATAAGGCAAAAGATGTCTGAGTCAGCATATCTACAGTGGCGTAGGAGTCCTGGTGTGCACATACTCTTGGTGGAATGGCTTTCATGTAACATGCCTCATCCTTCAAAACATATTTGTAGCTACACCTCTCCTCAAAGACTGCTGCAAAATTAAAGAGATCAATCTCAAGGAATGGGCGACAATAGTGGAGATCGCGCCAGAATCCCTTCTATTGCTCGTCAAGGTGGAGCAGCACCACGTCCAACCACTCAAGGATAGAGCACGAGGCTTCCAAACCCAACATGCATTGTCAGATCTCCATGGTTTCATCCCATAATTCAATGAAATGCATGCCAGGTTTGGGGTAGAGGTTGCGAAGGTAATCTCTCAACGTCACTACGCGGGTCATGCCCTGTTCTTCCTGGCATGTAAAAAGGTGGTACAAGGCGCAATAAGGTCGTACTGCACCACATCATGGGTCCGATGGATTCTTACCCTTGTTGCAAAAGCAAAAATGGCATAGGGCTTAGGCTTGTGGATCTAGCAGTACGCGTGTTAGGGCATCAAAAGCTAGCACCAGCAAAAGATTGGTTGTCTTATCCACAAGCGCACGGAGGCAAAGTTCCTCGAACTCGTGTTCCATCATCTGGGATAGGAAGGTGTCCTTCCAGGCATGAAAGTCCCTCATCCCAGCTGCAAAGGGGAGACTTGTTTCTGGCCCAGCCCTAGTTGCGCCATTGCAACAGCAATTAAGGTTACGGTGTGGAGATCACCACTGCGCATACTAGAACTGCTCCTACTGGTACCGCTAGGGGTTCCCACACCATCGTTTTCCCCACTTGCTTCACTCATGGTGCTTGGAAGATGATCCCTTAAGTCTCTCTTGCTGCAGACGGTGCTAGAGTGGACCAAGAAAAGTTTGGCACCAATTTTGGGCCCACTTTCGGCCAAGTATTCTGCCAAGAGACCAAAGCTCTGTGAGGAGGTCACCTCAGACGTCCAAGGATCCTGCAAAGCCAAACCCGCCACCCAAAACCCTTTGCCCATCTCTGGAATCGCGGTTGGGTACCTTGTGGGGAAATCGGTGAGGCATGGGGCCTTCTTCTGACAACGGATCTTTGCTTTAAGCCCCGCCACCTGTGCGAGGCCTTGTAAATGCTCTCGCGCCCCCTTGGACCAGGTTTGGAACCCTAGTTATTCCTTTGCATCCTACTCTAATCCGCACCCCTCACTAATGTGTCACATGAGTAGAGGCCACCCCCGTCTTTAGTTCCTAAGCTCGGCTCTTGTCCCTCTCATGTCCTCTGATTCACTCTAATACCATGATAATGACATTGTGAATCCAATAGGAAAAAAAGGTGTCTTGTTTCATGGATTCTAGAGGCCGCTAGGTTCAAAACCCTCATTTGCAAGTTTCAGAATTTGCAAGAAGTATCTGAGTAACAGGACAATCCCTTGCTATGGGATGAGACTCACAAATTGAGTCTCACTCGCTGACCGGCAAGCGAGGTTCGCCGGCGCTCGACAGGACGCATGGACGAACTCATCCGAAACTCGGAAAACATCATTCAAAGTTTGTAGGTTCTTGTGCAAGGTCCTATCTAGCGCATGGTTGGTGCCATGTGGATCAAGTGGACGTCCGTGGCCTGTGAGCGGTTGGAAGCGATGGCTTGAGGGTCAGAGATCCTAAAACACCGTAGTTTTGGCCTAGTTGGCCAAGGATTTTGTCCAATCAGCTATATTGGTATTAGAGGGCTGAGGTTCAAGTACGATATACGGATGTTATGGACGGCTCACTCACATAACGGGAGAGTGTAGCGCGTGACCAGCGCCACGTGGATTGAGTAGGGGTCCCTGGCCTGTGGGCAGTTGGACGGGATGGTTTAAGCAACGGAGACCCTCAAGCACCGCGGTTTTTTGCCTCATCAGCCACGCATTTCGTCCAATATGCTACATCATGGGTTTGGTCACAATAGGCGAGACATAAGGAAGCCTAGTTTGGTCCTAAACATAGGCAAAGGGCGGAATGACCTTGGTCTTATACCGCATCAAGTATAACATGTTGCAAAAGTATTAAGGGAAAAAATAGGTTTTTCAACGGGTCAGGTGAGGGTCAACGACCGGCGCGCTACGTAAGGCAGGGAGTTTACGCCGCCATGCAATGAGCCTGGCAAGCATGTATATTCGCAATCGATGTGCACCACGCTAACTGCCGCATCCGCATGTACTGCTCACCCAAGGACAAAGACAGAAAAACAAAAACACATAGGGTTATTAAGGGCTTGCTGACTCAAGATGATCTTGGACTCAGTGTCCAAGCTCGCATGAGAAAGGCGACAATGCAACAGGTGCTAGTGCAAAGGAGAGTGAACATTAGTGAAACATACATCCATGTCAGGAGACAAGAAAGAGGAGAAGGTGGGAAAAGAGCAAGTAATATGAAGCATGTCATCAACGATACAGGCAAGGAGAAGAACAGCATGAGTATAGCATGAAGTGTTAGCTACTGAGCTAACACCTCTCGCACAGAAGCCACGAAACCGAAAAGCTCACAGAGATTTTTAGGCCTTCTTCCCTTGTTGATATGTGTTATGCACCCCAAACTCAATCAGGAATACACTTCACCTTCAAGAGTACTAACGCCTTAGTATTCCATCTCAAGAAGAGCTCAAGTCATCAATACGCAAGAGATCATCAAACAAGGGTTGATTGATGAGCATGCAAGAAAAGTCCTTTTATAGTTGTTTGTCCAGTCCTAGACCTCCAAAACACATTCCTGGGAAGTGGCCTAATCCAGCTACATCACTAATAGACTCACACTGTGGGCTTGACACATAAGCATCCTAGTGTCAAGGTGACAGACCAACCATGAAGCGAAGAAGAAGCTACGGACTTTCTTTCTTGGAAGCTTCCATAGCAAACAAGATGTTCATGGGGCCAGGATCAAACTCATGACCTCTAACTTGGCCAAATCAACTAAATGGCCAAGGTAACCACTCACCCACATTGTGTACTCACAGGTCATATCTCACATGAGACAGGACATAGTTGAGTCACATCATAGCGGATCCAGGGGTCATACCTCTACAAGGGGCAGAGCATTCCTCATCCTTCCTAAAACACTGAACAAGGGGCAAAAACCAACAACAAATCTCTCCCTTACACCTTGCCTCAGTGAGCATCATCACTCATCATCACTTGCGTTGACCATGCCAAAACCTTGCCTGTCCGCCTGTTGGAGATCCTTGTCGAGTGGCTTTGTAAGCATGTCAACCAGGTTCAACTTGGTACCGACATACTCAAGCTCCACTGTCTGCTTGTAGACCAAGTCTCCAACATAGTGGTGGCGCATCTCGATGTGCTTTGTGCGCCTGGAGAGGACGGGATTCTTGGATATGTCAATCGCGCTCATGTTGTCGATCTTGACCGTTGCCGTTGTTTGTGGTGCCTCCATCTCAGAGAGCAATCTTTGCAGCCACTGCATCTCTTTACATACCTCAGCCAAGACAATGTACTAAGCTTCAACTGTTGACAAAGAGAGACATTCCTGGTTTCGACTTGCCCAACTGACTGCACCTCCATTAAGCATACACACGAAGCCGGAGGTAGATTTTTTGTCATTGATATTCCCTCCCCAATCAGCATCGGTGTAGCACATGAGGCGGAGTGACGCGGATCCAGCGATGCCTCCAAACTGGAGCCCCACGTGTTGCATCTTCTGAAGGTAGCGCATGATGTGCTTCACGGCCTGCGAATGAAGTGGACCGGGATTGGCCACAAACTGGCTCACCTGCCAACAGCATGGGCTATATCTGGTCAGGTGGCGACCATGGCATGTATCAGATTGCCCACTGCAGATTGATATGGGATGCCTAGCATGTCAGTTTTCTCCGCTTCGTTGGATGGGGAAATGGAGGTGGAGAGTTTTCACTCCAAGCTCATGGGTGTGCTGGAAGGCTTGCAATCTACCATGTCGTATTGTTTGAGGATGGAGTCAATGTATTTTGTCTGGTTCAGGCTGATTGTACCTGCTACTCTGTCGCGCTTGATGGAAATTCCAAAACACAAGTCAAGAGGACTCATGTCCTTCATCTCAAATCTGCTACTCAACTGCCCCTTGAGATCGTCTAGTAGCTGCGTTGAAGAAGAGCATAGAATCAGGTCACCAACGTACAAGGCGACCAACATAGTCCCTTTGTCGCTCTCATGCACGTACATGCTAGGGTCATTGTTGCAATGCATGAAGGAATCCTTGGCCATGAACGTGCCCATCTCTTGGTACCAAAGTCTTGGCGCTTGTTTTAGCCCATAGAGCACCTTCACCAATCTGCACACCTTGCCCTCGGGAGAATCAGCCCCCTCTGGAACCTCCATCAGTACCTCCTTGTCAAGTTTGCCGTAAAGGAAGGCTGTCTTGACACCCATGTGGTGGACCTCCATTTTCTCGGCAGCAGCAATGGCGAGCATCGACCGGATGGAAGCGAATGTCACAACGGGAGCAAAGGTCTCATCGTACTCTGCGCCAGGCCTTTGAGAGAACCCCTTTGCTACGACGTGTGCCTTGTACTTGTCTATCTTGCCATCCTGTTTCATTTTTACTTTCAGCACCCACTTGGACCCCACAACTTGAGTCCCGGCAGGTCTGTCCACCAACACCCATGTCCCACTCTCCTCAATGGAGCTGAGTTCACTGCGAATTGCTTCATCCCACTCTCCTTTGTGAGGCCGAGTGAGTGCCTCTGCGATAGACATTGGCTCCTCTTGAACCAAGAATGAATAGTTGAAGCCTGTCCATTTACCCCTATCTACATCATAATGTTGTCAAGGTACTTTGAGGCGTGAACTGCTCCTTGAACCTGGTGGCTGGTGCTGTTGATGTGGAGGCTGGAGGTCTGGTTCGTTGTTGATGATGGGAGAGGCATCTTCTTCATGTTCTGGAGGATCGGATACATCCAAATCAGATTTTGATTCCTCCATTTCATCTTTGTGAGATCCTCTCCCTGTTGCAACACCCATCCCATGCCATTGTGCTGGTGCTTCGTCTCCCTCCTCAATGAGAGTGAGCCATTCTCCCTGTTTTGGAGTGTTCTCAAGATCGAGAAGCTCTCCCTTACTCAAAGACATTTAATGGAAATCAACGTCATTGTTGCGGATGACCTTCTTGGCTCCTTGGTCCCACAGTTGAACATTATAAGTTTGTGACATGAGAGGGAAGAGGACCGTAGGGAGCACGGTTCCACACTCACATCATGTAGGAAATGGCCTCAAAAATAAAGAAAGGAGACTGACAAGATGACGCGAGGAGTGAACTGACATTGTCCACCAGTATGTGGTTCCCACACTCAGATACTCCAATTTTGGGGGGTGTGTGCGGGCCAGACGGTTCAATTCAAATGCCTTGGAAATCAAGAAATTAAAAGGAACGACCAAGAAAGTATCCATCAAAGTCACAATGAAGGACAATCACTTGGTATCCACAGGCGTGCTCAGTTAGAGGGAGCCACAACTCAAGGAAATATCTTGCATAACTCTCGTGAAAAAGAGCAAAGGCCTAATAATAGCAAGAGAAATAATCCGTGAGACAGAGCACATACTGACCAAGACCTTCAAGAACATCATGCGGAAGGGGAATCATAACATCAGCATGCACAAGATCAAGCGGGTGAGAGATTAGCAAATCAGAGGTGCTTAAGGGCGAGCTGTGCATCTTCTCTTGTGCACAGTCAAGGCAGACCACAGAGAAGTGTGCTCGAAGTGTAGCGGTGTCAAGGCCAGTGGCAGGCGAAGCACGCAGGCATCTGTGAAACAACTGAGTGTTTTTAGGGAACAATGATGGTGCAATGTGGACAAGAGCAGAGGCATTGGAAGGGGATGATAGAGACAAAAGAACACTGAAGAGACGGTCACAGCAAGTTGCACGAAGCATAACACGGCCAGAGGAACAGACCGACATCACGCCAAGGTCCTGTCTCAACGAGAAGTACATGCCTTGGTCATGAAGGGTGGTGGTAGACAGCAAGCTGACTTCCAGATCAGGCACTGAGAGAACGTATGGCAAGAAAAGATCACCACCCGGTCCTCTGAACGGAACGACCCCGAGTCCCTAGTGCGGAAAAAGAAGACATAGCCCATTGGTACGAGAGACATGAACGAGGAACGAGAGGACGTCATGTGATGTGTGGCCCCTGAATCAATGAACCAGAAGACGTGCGAGACATGAGCACAAGGCAGAACAAGACAGACTACGAACATACCAGAATGTGAGACGGAGTGTGAGAAATGACGTGGGAGTGTGTGAGACTGCCAGTCCTATATCCATGGAGGCATGTCAGGCATAATTCCTTGGATGTCCCAAGACAACTCCCCATGAAGAGCTCCATTGGAATCACAGAGAAAAGAACAAGACATGCCCATCACACTCTCACCCCTCTGATCATAAAGGTGGAGTATCTGTGAGAGGTGTTGCTCAAGGGCACACTCTTTAGTTTGGCAATGGTCTGGGAGGCGATCACTGTGCATGGCTAAGGAAAGGTGAAGCCAACATGGGACCACACTCGACGAGTGTGTTGAGAGGATGGAGGGACGTACTAGAATGGGCTCATAGGAGTTGGCACCCAGTCCCATCCAAGAAGTCAAGTGGGTGGAGGTGCAGGTGAGACATGATCTGCTGTAGTAGTAGCTATGGGCAAGGAGGTGGAGGGTGTGGCAGCGATGGTGGTAGCCGCAGTAGCAAGGGAAGTGGATGACGACATACCAATGCGAGCCCAATGGGTGCGCATTGTAGAGGCAAGGTGCACATCATCACTGGGTGTAGTGAACTTGGGAGAAGAATGACCAAAAGCTCCAAAATTCCAGGAGGTGACTGGAGGTAGATTTTGCGTGTTGTTTATGTTGTGCCCGCCCTCACTACAACCCCTTCTGCAACTTCAGCCATGTTCTTATACCCACGGCATGTCCCAAGGAAAGGTTGGGCTGTACATTTGAGCAGGTTGATGTGAGAGATGGAGAAGAAGAGGAGAAAGAGTTCAACGTGTCCAATGCAGCCACAGCTGTGTGATGGAGAGGCTTGATCTACAGATTGTTCCACCAATCCATGAGGTGGGCAGCTATGAGCTCATACAATGCACCAATGGCTGGTGTTGAACTAGGTGACACTGGCTCAACAACAAGACACTCAAGCTCAGTGCAAGAGATGTGTAGATATAGGGATGAGGCCAGCCACAACGCAAAGAAATTCATGAAGTTGACCACGAATAACCTTGTCAAGCTCACGAAGCAAGAGCATGAATGCACGCCTAGTATGCAACGGCAGACTCATTCGTAGACATGCATAAATGGTTAAATTGGACAGTGAGCACACTTTGAGCAGCATAACCTGTGAAATTATTGCAGTGACGAATGATTACATATGTGCCAATGGGGTCAGCATGAGTGCGCCATGCATTGCCAGCATTCTATGTACTAATGTCATCGAGAAGGTCATCTAGACCTGTATTGATCAAGGCGTGCACGGCACGAATAGCCTCGGACTAGGATGGGACTAGGGAAGGAGATGAGGTAGGATCAGCTGGTGACCTTTACTTCCAGAGGAGCTCACCTTGTGCCCAGGAGCTGAACCGTGTTTCTTGTATAGAAATTCATCTTTGACATGGATTGTGGTGGTGGTGTCTCAAAGTCTTTTGGCACTGACGCGAGAGAGAGGGAGAGAGAGAGAGAGAGAGAGAGAGAGAGAGAGAGAGAGAGAGAGAGT
>SZWC01020446.1:0-21906 GCA_023375785.1 Penium margaritaceum
TATAGATATAGATATAGATATAGATATAGATATAGATATAGATATAGATATAGATATAGATATAGATATAGATATAGATATAGATATAGATATAGATATAGATATGGATATATAAATAGATATAGATGTATATAGATATAGATATAGATATAGGTATAGATATAGATAAAGATATAGATGTAGATATAGATATAGATATAGACATAGATATAGATATAGATGTAGATATATATAGATATAGATGCATATATATAGATGTAGATATAGATATAGACATAAATGCAGATATAGATATAGATATAGATATAGATATAGAGCGGTGTCAGTGCTTGTACACTATTGTGCTCTGATGCTCCATCCTCAACTTTGGCATCTGCAAACTCCTTCTCATAGTCAAGGATCTGGAACCACTCCTCCGTCTTTGGAGAGTCCATTATGCCCACATTTTTACTACTGATATAGCTTTGCTTCTCATCGAACAAGATGTCTTGGCTGTGGATTACCTGCTCCTTGCACATGTCATAGAGCCTGTACGCCTTACGCATGCTCTCATTGCCAAGGAAGAGATACGAATTTGCCCGCAGCTCAAGCTTCCTATCGTGCCTTCACGCAGCCTGCACCATCGCATGCACCTTACAACCGAACACTTTCAGATGTGTCACGCTTGGCGTGCGCCCGCTCCAAACCTCTTGCGGTGCCTTTGAGCCACTCTTCTCGTTGGGGTGAGGTTGATGGTATAGCTCGACGTACGCACAGCTTCCGCCCAGAAGCATCGCGGCAATTCTGCATCAACCAACATGGTCCGTACAATTTTCAGCAGTGTCCGGTTCGCCCGCTCCGCCACGCCATTTTGCTGAGGTGAATATGGGGTAGTTTGTTCCCATTTTATGCCCTGTTGCTTCATCCACCCGCTATAGCCCACGTACTCTTTGTCGCTGTCGCTCCATAGTGCTCTAACCTTCCGATCAGTCTGCTTCTCCACTATGGCGACATACTCCTTCAGCCGGTCCAGGACCTCGCCTTTCCGCTTTATGAAGTACACGTAGAGTTTTCTGCTGTAGTCATCTATAAATGTGACGACGTAATGTACGCCGCTCTTTGATACCATCTTTAATGGTCGACACACGTTGCTATGCACGTCCTCTAGCAGGTCCAAGGCACGATTCATGTTCTTGTTGAACGGTTTGCATCGCGCCTTGCTCAAAATGCAAGGCTCGTACTTTCCGTGCTTTGCTACATCTGTTGCCTCTTCCGCACCGTCGATGACAAGGCCGTGTACCAGCTCTCACTTTGCCATCTCCTTCACAATTGCGGGTGAGGAATGTTCCAGTCATCATAGCCAGAGCTCCAGATCAGCGCCCCCTCCTTTGGCCAGGTTGATGGTGTGTTCCTACAAGTCTGTTGTGTCTGTAGCTGCGGGGATCACATTGGTCTCCACAATGTAGAGGCCTCCCTCACGCTTAGCCTCCAGCACGGGCTCGTCGCCACCATCCTTCTGCACGACTGCCCCCTTTCTCCTGAAGAGCACCTCGTACCCCTTGTTAGTCAGGCAGATTACACTTAAAATTTCAGCCAAGCTGAGTACGTGTTGCACGTCCTTGATGATGCGCTACACCCACTTCCCACAGACCACCACCTCCACGTCCACGTCTCCTTGGCCAGCCACTGGCTCGACTTTGTCATTCGTGACCACCATGGATTTGTTGGATTTGGTTGAGTTGATAGGCTTCATCAACTAAACCTATATCGGTTTAGTTGATGAAGCTGACCTTCTCGACCAGGGTATGCTCCTCCGCTCTATAGTCAAGGCATTGCCGGTTGGCCTTCTTGAGGTAATGGTTTTGAGTGCCATTGAGGAGTGCCTTCTTTCCTTTGGCGTCCTTGCAGCCGGCCTTTGCCTCCTCGGTGCACTCACGGGCCCAGCGGCCCTCCTTGTCACAGTTTCGGCACACACCCTTCTTGGCGCCCTTCTTGCTGCTGCCATGTCCGCCACCTCCCTCAGCCCCGCTTCTGGCACCATGCATTTTGGTGACGAGGGCCGATGAGGACAACAAGGACTCCCCGCAACTCCTCATTGTATCTCTTTGCGGATGTACTCTGCAACTGCGCCATTAGTGAGCTTGTCCTTTGCCCATCCTCCCAAGACGGTAATGATAGGGCTCCAATTATCAGGAAGGGCCATGAGGAAGGTCATCGCCTTCAGCTACGTGTCAATCTTCTACCCCTTGTCATTGCACTATGAGGTGAGCGAATCAATCTGCTACATAAAATCAACTCTCTCCTCGATTCTCAGTGTCAGGAGTCGTTTCATTGTGAACATTTTGTTCAATAATGACTTGGATTCATGGATGGCGAAAATTTTTCGCCAAGCTTCTACTACCAGCTTGCAGCCCTGGAAGTAGCCCCACTGCGACTTGGATTTCCTGAACACTAGCAACATGAGCGCCTCTGTGTTCTTCTTTGCAAAGGCCTCCTTCTCCGCATCTGTCACTGTCGCTTTGTCGAGGACTTCCATTCCCTTCATGACCTCCAGCAGTCCCTTATGCGCAAGGTGCAGCTCAAAGTGCCACCTCCATAGCTCATAGCAAGGGCCATCTGCATACTTCCGGATGGGTTGCGTCTCCTTCTGTGCCATTTGCGCAGTCTTCAACTCCGGGTACTCAAAGTTTGATGGTGATGTCTTCCCCGAAGACGATCCCGTCTGCCGCGGAAGCTGTGAACGATTTGTAGACTATAGCCCTTTGTCAAAAACTGAGATACAGTTCCAACATGGCCTAACTGGTCTTCTATGTTCACGGCTACTTTTTCGCGGGTTCTAAGTCTAAGCGTGAGATTTCTGGTTGCCTCACGCTATGTCTCTAGGAGTGGAAAACAGTTGTGAGACAATCACTTTTGCAAAGGGAAAAGCGCAATTTTGCATTAGATTTTTAACATAGACATGATCTAAACTCTTGTAGGGCTGGTCATGAGCTCTCCAACGTACCTATCAATGCGCGATTTGGATCACCGTAGCTCTTACTACGTCAGCCAAAGCGCAGCACCCCAAATCAGCCACTCAGTCGGCGGCGTGCACCACGTCGCCCACCGAGGCACCCTCACACATCGAGGACACATCAAAAACGTCATTCCGGAGGCGCAGATGTCCCTACGCATAGTGGCAATGTCCCTCGTACCTTTGGGGTCTGTTTCGATGAGTTTGCCATTGTGTTTGGTGATGGGGATTGATGTGGTTTGAAACCTGTTCGCGGACCTGCAGTTGGAATTTTGACGAAGTCCCCGAGTAACAAACTGTAATCATGGCTCGGAGTTTCGGACTCCGAGCCAGGATTTTGGCGAAGTTCCTCAATAACAAAACTGCACGACTGAAATCTGGCGGATCATCCACCAGACGCCTCGGCAGTCCTTCCGGAGCAAAATCCCCAGATGACATTTTGTTACTCGCTCCGGTCAATTATTTACCGATAGTGGAACCACGGCCGGCTCCCAGAGCCGCCGCACACACCCCGACTTTGGAAGCCCATGTCTCCCTCGTTACTTGTCCGATTCTTGTGAAACAACTTCCACCAGATATAGTGACTTTTCAACTTTTAGGGGCAATCCTTAATTTTAGGATCCAAGCAATCCTTGAGTTGTCAAATCCATCGATGAGGAATTTCCTCTCTCTGGCGGCTCGTCGGTGCCTCCTAGCGCTGCACTTGGGCATGCAGAGGGGAAAATCTTCAACAGACTCAAAGGTGGGGTCGAAAGAGGTAGTCCTTATAGTTTTATCCAACAAAATTATATACATTCAAGTCAGCCTTCTTCTGCAACCACCGCTACCACGGTTGAGCATCCGATGGGCCAGGAATAAGGTGGGGTTAAGACATTGAAATCTGCCAAGATCCGATACCTCTGATTAGGAAAGAGAGAAAATGAGGACTATCTGGCTGATTTATTCCTCCATTTTTTCAAGGCAAATTTCTGCGAGGCGGCGACCTCACTAGCTTCCACAACATTCAACGATGTCGCAAGCGAGGGTGTTGGGAAGCTCCTGTTAAAAAAATGATTTCTAAAATATGTGACGGCTAGCGATGACCACCCGTTTCATATGCCGCTCCATTAATAGATCGATGCAACCTGGCGTGAAATTCTTACGGTGTATGCTGACTTAACAACGACCTTACGAGCGACCTATAACTTTTAAAAACAATGATTTCTGACATTTCTTCACATTCAATTGACGCAGGATTGTTCTCATCGATCATGCAAACCCTAAGTTTGACCATTGTCAATATGGAAAGGCTAGCTAGGCCAATCAAGCAAACACAAAGATTTTGATTCTCAGGCCGTGACGGCATGGATCATCCTTGTGTCAAAGCAACTTGTCCAGCCATTCAAGCTGGCATAAAACTTTGACCACCGCAGCCAGGTTTACGTCTCCGGCAAGCCAGTAATCAGGTCGTTTTGAAGTGAATAGGAGTGTGGCACCTCGTATGAGGACACAGCCTCAACAAAGATTACTTCCTCAATTTATCGTTTTTTTTTCATTTCACAAAAATACCAAGTGTAATTTGACGTTAGGGCCCTTGTTGGTCCTACAGCTCAATAAGGGGGCCCATCTTGCCATTTCATCGAGTATAGGGCCTCAACGGTCAATCTCACCAACCGTGGAGACCGGCCAACCAATCTGAGGAACAACGAGACCCTTGAGCTCCATCGTGCTTGTCAAAAACCGCGATCCAACCGATCGCACTAAACCAAAGGGCGATGGTTGAAGCCTCCGGCGCAAGACCCTCTTTGGTTGAAGGATTTTGTATGTAAAGTGACGTTATTCAGACTATTTTATACTAGTTGCTTGTAAAAGAAATTAAATACATGTAGACTAAAACTAGAACCAACTGCTTAACTCACCGAAGATATGGACGGACTCCTCATAAATGCAGGACTTCATCGACTGGCAAAATAACCGCCGATTTCAAATAGCGAGGCTCGCTAGTGGGCTCTCACGAGGATCCCCGCCAATGCGGGTCCTCAGATCGGGTCATCAATAAAACTGGGCCCCTGGTCAGCTCCTCCAAATCCTGGTTACCCCCTTTCTATCATGCATGACCTTCTGTAACAACTCTGAGGTGCATCAGTATGAAACCCTCCGAATTGCAGCACTGAAGATCAGAATTAGCCAAAAGAGTGATTTTTGAGCCCTTTGAGCAACCAAGCACGATAAGTCAACGTCTAGTCGTCATAGGTTGAGTTGCCACTGGTCCATGGCAATCTGTCTATTTCCAACTATGTGTCCAAGGAATTCAACTTTTCAGACCGTAATTTCACACTTAGAGAGCTTTGCAAAAGGCTTCTCCTTCCTTAAAGTCTCGAGGACCTTCTTCACATGCTCCTCATTCTTGTTTGCCACTCTGTTATACACCAAGATGTCATCTAGGTAAACCACCACTAATTCATTCAATTATGAACTGAAGGTATTGTTCATTGCCACCATGAAGGTGCCGGTGCATTGGTCAATCCGAAAGGCATCACAAAGAACTTGAAGTGACCATAGCGGCTGTGGACGGCCGCCTTTTAGAGATTGTCTGCTGCAATGTAAATCTGGTGGTAGCCAAAGTAGAGGTTGATATTTGTGAAGAAGCAAGTCGCACGGAGCTAATCGAAGAGCTCCTCGGCTCGTGGAAGAGGGTACCAGTTCTTGATGGTTAACTCGTTCAACACCCGGTAGTTCACGCACATGCATATCTCCCCTGTCTTATTCAGCACAAATAGGGCAGGTGTAACAGAAGGAGATAAGGATGGGCGAATGAAGCCTTGTTTCGTCATCTCCATCAGCTACTTCTTGAGCTCCTATAGTTGTGCATTGCTCATCCGGTATATAAAACAAAAAAGTGGACGTGCTACAGCTTTGAAGTCGATGCAATTTCTGGTGGGTCTGCCCTTTCAATGGCAGACCCACCAGAATGGTGTTCGGAAATACATCTTCAGACTTTGTACACATCTTTCGTACTCCCTCGAGAAATGCGACAAAATTTTATTGGACCCTCGGCTGCTTACAAGTCGCCTCATGCGCTACAATAGATATCCTCTGGTTCATTAAAATCGTCCTCCACGTCTCACACGAACGCCAAAAGGATCTGCTCCTTTTTCTATTCACGCGCTTGAGCTGTACCAAGTTCAGCATCATAGGCACCGATTCCTCCCTCTAAGGTGTTGACTGCTGTAACGCTTCCTCTCCGCAAGTATCCTCTGTTGTGGCCTTTTCCTCAGACCACATAGGTAGGGGGTACTCCTTGTCTCCAAGCTTGACTGAGATGGTGTGTGCCTCCCAATTTACAGTGTGGTTGTACTTCGGAGGAATTCATGACTAAAGATCACATTGTAATCCTTTATCGGGCACATCCGGTATATGATTGTTATACAAAGCTTTCCCACGCAAATGGGAAGGGGAAGGGCCAGGTGTTGTACTTCAATTGTGTCCTCCAGTTGGTTAGCAGTCAACTTCTTGCTTGTGAGCACAAGTCCCACTTCTGAGCATACTTCACGCTCACAAAGCTGTAGCTCACCTACAATCTTGCACACTTCCTAGATCCCCCTTGATACCTTCCACTCACACCTCCAAGAGAATTTTGGGCCGCTCCTCCTCATGCCTTGAATCCTACACCTTGACCTCGAAAACCCCCTTAATTGTTGCAAGTCATTCAAGCTGGCGGTCAACTTGCGGTTTGGGCTGAGAGGAGCCAGGAGTAACGCCATCTACTCCCGACTCTCCTTGTTTTCTGACTCCTTTGTTGCTTTCTCTTCTTCCTTTGTGGCCTACTTCCCCTTTCCTTGCCACTTATCCTTGTTGTTGCCCTTCTTCAGACTTGTAGAATCATGTAGAATGTGGTCAGGATTGTCATAGTTATAGCATTCACATTGTTGCAATGCTACAATCTCCATATGCATGTTTTCAGTCTCGGCCTGGTTGCCATAACTACCTTTTAAATAGATGTGGTTGTTGTTATGAACATGTTTTACACGCGAGTTGTATAATTTTTCTGCTACATCATATCCAACAGGTTGTCATTGAGATCGTGTATCACCATCACAGCACGGGTGTCGTTTTTGAGGTCATTGTTGTAGTGGAAGCACAGTTCATGAGAGTCAAAACCACAGTTGGAAACAATCTCACAAATCCTACAAGCTTAGTCAGCGACGCTGCCAGTTTGGCAAATCCGACATAGCTTGGCATGCGTGTTGTTCCTGGTGTTAACCATGGTGAAGCGCTATGAACAACTCCGTAAACTCCTTTCACGAGGTCGGTCATTTAAGGATAGGGTCACTACTGCTGTAAGTTGGAGCTGATGGGATTGAGATTCTGGTCGCGGCCGCAATGCCAACGACCATTGATGCTCTACTGCTATGTGAAGTTGGACCACATCACATCAGCCCACGAATCCAAGGGTGCCCCTCTCAACAGGATGGTCATGGCGCGCCTTGTACCTTGAGACATCCACGCCGATAGCGTTGAAGTACAACTCAAGTCCGAGTTTCCAAGTGTACGTAGCTGGCCCATCCTTCTTTGGTGGGTCGAACGGCTCTCGCTTGGACGGGCTCAAGACGCCCACTTCACATCCACGTGTGGTGGTAACTGCCACTAGTGTTGTCATAGGGCTCTTTACGAGCTCTTGATTAAGGTACGCATTTTGCTTCTCCGACAGGTCCACGTTGGCCTACATGTTGGCGAGCAATTTCTGCAATACTATGGTTGTTCTTACTTCGCCTTGTGCGTCAAACGCTACGGCCATTGAGATCATGCCGGATAAAGTCATCTTAGGTCTAGTGCAACTTCATCCTCAATAGGTCCTAAGCTTACGGCCTTGTCACCAAACTGTGCGGTTTGCCATAGGCATGGATCCACAAAGAGACAAGATTTGTGTTGGTCTACACTGACAAGGAGAGGTTTTCGCGTACATGCTTGTGCCCCTGAGTCAAGGGTGGCTCGGATACGACGTGTAAACCGGGTGCGGTGCACTAGCCTCAACCAAAGGGTGCAAGCACCAACTGGCAGCAACAGTGACCAAAGGGAGGCCAATGTACACCTTCCCATGTGTTCAAAAGCAGAGGATCATCTTGAAGGAGCTAGAGAACACGTGTGGCACATTGGGAGTAAATTGTACTTGTTATTCAACTGTCAACATACAAGACTATATGTACATGATGACACATCCTAGGTGACCTGAGGTCTCTGAGCCGTGTGCAACTTTGTGCGGGCCAAGGTTGAGCTTTATTGCCTCTGCATCACATAGCTCATCTTTCCAGGTTTCCAAAACACCAAAGAATTACATCATTCTGTGGATGAACGGGCCAGATATGGCCTTTTTCGTGAACCAGGGTAATCTGTTGCTGGCAGCACCACAAGCGGTGGTAGAGGCCGCCCTTGCTACAATGAGTCTAGGGCATGCAGGCTCATGCTCCAAGAGACACGAGCTCTGGTGGTGAGCAGGAGAAATGCATCACCAAGATTTGGCTAAATCTGAAGCGAAGTAATTAAGAATCAAGGAAAGAGTACAATGAGCCCTACTGAGGGCTTATGTACTGGGGACTAGCGGGTAGTCCACCAGGCCCCATCATCCCCATTGCACGAAAAGGCACAAACAGAGAATGTACACATCACAAAACATGAAACCACACATCAGAGGTCTCCCAAGGCACTGGAATAGTCAACCGTGTTCCCGGGTCTCGACAGACGAGAAAACATACAATATACCCCAAAGACATCCAAACTCTACGGTGACACACTAGCATCACCGACTAGCCAGGCTAGGCAAGTTTTGGCCTCCCGAGATGTTGTAACATGTAACTGGGCATCCGGGTCTCAGCCACAAGAAAAATACACATGTCTGATAAAGGGTTAACAAAGACTAGACCAATCAGTAATGGATCTCCCAAGGTACCGGTACAAACCATCGTGTACCCGGTTCTCGACCACAGAAAGAGTGCACGAACTGTTAAAGACTATGCGGTTAATTTCCATGGGGTCTCTCGGCGCACTGGCAGAAACCACCAAGTGCCCTGGTCTCAACCACCAAGACAACTATATCAAACATGTATGGGTGAACTAAGCTGTTAAAATGCACCATACGTGTCACATAAGGAGTAATGTAGCCGCTGGAGAACCATCAACACAAACTAGGGGGCTCTTGCTACACAAGACTACATAATAGCTCAAAACCCATACACCAGCACTCCCCTTGGGCTCCACAAGCTGTCAATAAGGTACCAGCTGAGAAGATACATATACTCCCCCTCAATGAGAGAATCCTGAGAGCATGAACCCAAACACTGTTGTGCCCAGATAAATACACTCTCCCTCCATGTAGAGGGCTGTATAACTGTCACTTGTAGAGAACAATAAGTCCCCCTGGCTCAAACGATCCTGAAAAAATCAATCAAGAAATGGCTATACTTGAGAGTGGCTGTGGATGTGAAAGTATCAGCAAAGAAAAGAGGATGAGGCTAAAATAGCTACCATGTGCTCAACTCACTCATGCAATGTCCAACTCCCATCACTCACTAACTCTAGAGTGGTGTGAGAAGAGTAAGTCAGACTCGCCTCACATGCATGGGGACTACTAGAGATTTCAGCTGGCAGGGTCCAGGGTATCACTTTAATTGGACTCAGAGGGTGCACTGGTGGAGAAGACGCTACCGAATGTTCCATGGCCAGGAGAGGAGGGAGAGGCTCAAGCCCTCACATCTGGCAGCTGCCACAAGTCCCAACCAGCAGACTCTGGTACTGTGTGTAAGGAGAGGATGATAGTGAGATGACGAAGTCAGGTCTGTGAGTGTGGAGCCTACCCCTGCAGACAATACAGAAGCTACACACTCCCATGTACGCAGGTACTCCTACGTTGTGACCAACTAACCCTGGAGACGAGAGGCACGAACATGTAGCTCGGCATGATCCTCCTGAGTGACTTTGCAAAGCTGAAACTTTACATCCTTGAGTACCTCCATCACCTCAGTGTAAGTGGTAGACAAGGAGTCAATCACTGTACGGAGCACCACCACCTCCATCTCTCCTGCCCGAAAGTGAGTGATTGCAAGTACCTTGCCTCCTGAAGCCGTGTGTCTCATCAAGTCCAGGGAATGGGATAGATGGTCACCTGAAGCATGTAGATGTGATGCAACCTCTGAGGTAGGAGGTGTGAAAGGCTCGGAGGTGAAGAAGGATAGTCCAGGTGTAGAGAAGGATGGGGTTGAGTTGAAGGATGTCCCAAGGTTGTCTGGGGTGTCGTCACTGTTGACTACATTAGGATCCCCATCCTATGAGGCGTTGTCCGAGGATGCTATGGAACTAGACTCTGAAACATCTGGGATGTGTCCACTACAACCCTCACTGAGCATCTCAGCCAGCACATCCTATAGTGCATGCAACCACTCCTCTGCATCCCTTAGCTCAAACTCTCAAGACATCTCTACATAATCACTCCTCCCCATGTCCCTGGTGAAGATGTAACCAGGTGCATCCTGTGGTGGAGGAATATTGCCAAACAATGTCTCTCGAATGGTAGTGACATGAATCTCCTATACAATGATGTTGGAGCGAAGCTCGTCCTCCTCAGCTCGACATCTTGGATAGGGAGGACTAGGTGCTACCAACTCCGTGCAGGAAACTGACCCTGTTTTGTGCCTCCTCCAAGATCTCAGATGTCAGAATGGTTTCTGTATCAGCTGCTGCATGATCGTTGACAAATAAGGGAACACACCTGATACTGACGATGCAGCTGAGGCTGCCAATGTGGCCAATGCTGCCGATGCATGTGATGTTACCAATACAGCGGATGTTGTCGATGCAGTTGATACTATTGATGCCATTAATGTCCTAGAAGGTGATCATGATGAAGATGTAGGTGATTTCACTGGTGTAGAAGGTGGTACTGATGCAACATCGGGTACAAATGTTAATCCTGAAGGTGTCAACACTATCCATGCATGGGGTCCTAATAAAGATGCCCACCCCAGTGACAAATCTGGTGTACCTGGTGGAGGCCATAGGGTAGGTGCAACCAATTTAGAAAGCAGGGTTGACATGGAAAACGAAATCACTATAGGGGAACCAGAAAAAGCTGGTGTTGTCAACACTAAGGATGTAGTAGATGTTGTTGTAATACTTGATGATGACAAGGGTGTTGATGCAGTTGGTGAAGTCAAAGTAGAGGAAGAAGCTAACACTAAAGAGGAAGCTGATGACACGATAGTATTGGAAGATGGAGCAGCTGGTGCTTTTGGAGCAGCTATCACAACAGATGTAGCTGATGTTGTAAGCAGAGAAGGTACTGTAGAAGAGATTAGTAGGACTGAAGCTGTGGATGCAGCAGATGATAACGACGTTGCAGATGCTGTTCGCAGTAGTAGATGGAGCAGTTGGTGCTACTCGAGCAGCTGTTACATTTAATGTACCAAATGTTGTAAGCAAATCAGGTGATGTAGAAGAGGCTGATGTGGCTCAAGCTATGGATGCAGTAGGTGATGCTGATGCTGTAGTTCTTGTCTTTATGGCCGGTGGAGAAGCTGGTGTAGCAAGTGCATCTATACCAGATGGTGTACTTGGAAGTTTAGAGGATGCAAAAATCATGGATATAGACCATGTGGATGAGGCTGATGCTGCCGGTGTTGTTCCTAAAGATGCTACAGAGGATGCTACTCTTGGCAATGCAGTAGACATATTAGATGGGGCAGCTGATACAGTAGTACACCTGTACCAGCTCATGCAGCCAGTATTGTAGAGGAGACCGATGTTGCCTCTATCAATGGACCTGTTCCAACAAATGTAGTACTAAGTGTCCCTGCTCCATCCTTGGTGCTCACTGTCGCACTCGATGTCAAAGTGGACAAATGCACTCACCCCCTCTCATCCGGTGTAACGACAAAAGCCAGTGGAGATGAAGACGCGCTAGCGACGAGACGACCATGACGCGCTACGCATCGACGGCATTGTTGAGAAGAAGGCTGATTAGGAGGGGGCATGATACCAGTGGAGCATAGGATGGAGAGAACAGCAACAAACTAAGACGGAAGGTCCAGTGTAGTTGGGGAAGGTCCCTCGGAAGAAGATGAGGACGGCGGTGAACAAGAAGAAAATTCTTAATGGGAGAAGAGCTGGTCCCTGATCTGCTGCATCATCTGCCGCATACTTTGGAGCTCGTGTACAAGATCGCCAGAGCGACGGTGTGGAGAATGGACGAATGAGTTAGGTGTGTCTACTGTGGAGTGTGAGGGAACTCATGAAGCTGGAGCTAGGGTGGATGCTATCCACTGGGATGCAAGTGACACTGGTGCCAATCGTGGTGTCCATCGCCATAGAAGTAGTAGGCAAACCCACGAAGAGCTAGATCATGCCATTGAAGGAGATGACCAATCCTTTGAGAGTCATGGTGGTGAGGATGGAGAATGTTGTGTCCCAACGGTGTAAAGACCGACCACGAGAGCGACTAGAGAGAAGCATCACCAAAAGGCGTTGCTGGCTGCCACACATCAACCCATAGAGGTGGAGGATGATGCATGTGAGCGTGAAGAACGCACTGTCCAGGTGGTGACGAGAAGGACCACTAAGAAGGTTGACCCGAGGGTGGAGGTGGTCCAGGCACCAGGCCGTCAGGCTGATGACACAGGTAGGCGTGTAGAGCGTCGACTCTGGTCGGAGTACAAGCTTGCCACAGAGGGAGCTGGTCAGCGTATCTATAAAAGGGTGATGCCAAAGGCTGGGTCAGAGTGATGGTAGGCTAGTGAAACTGCAGGACGGAAGGAACTCTCTCTCTCCTACTGGTGAAGAAACAGATCATAGGACTGATTGGTCAGCACCATCGTGAGGTAGTGGTACCAACGGTGTCATTACTCTGCCAGAAGGCAATTCGTGATGGGAGTGAGCATAGGAGGGACTGTGTCCCGACGGTGTAGAAACTGACCATAGGAGCACATGGCCAGGTTGACCACGTGGAGGTGTTCCCGGCTACGGCCTCAGTGTGTCTGAGGGTCGCCGATGAAGAGGGTGAGAGTGCAAAACACTATGATTTAGAAGTCGTCTGCGTGAGGTAGGAGCCAGGAGGTGGCCATGGCAACATCGTGCCAAGAGGGACGGTGAGATGTGATGGGAGTGAGAGGTGCTGCCACTGTCCCTAGGTAATGTAAAGATGAGGGGTAAGAGCCTGGAATTGGTTGAACTAGAGAAAGGGAAAAGGTTGTAATGCACGGTATATGTCCTTGAGCTAAAAAGGAGAAAAAGGAAAAAACAACCAACGTGAAGAAGAAAAGGATAATTAAAAACCACCCACGATTGCACAGATGATTTTGCACCCATGCAAAGGTCGTGGGTGGATTTCAACTCTGCGAGGTGGCAACGATAATGTCAGAAGGACTACAAGAGAGCGAGTCCATGGGAGCAAGCAAGAGCCAGTAGACGAGAGAGAGAGAGAGAGAGAGAGAGAGAGAGAGAGAGTGAGAGAGACCATGGGGTGAGGGAGAGAGTTGGCAACAAGAGAGGAGTAGGGTAGATTAGCAGCAAGAGGAGGAGGATGTCGGCCGCTACTACAACCGTGCTGCATATAGAACCAAGCTGCATAAACGTTGTTACTGGTGCTACTACCAATAGTCGCGCAAGCTACGCAACGTTACTGTTACTGCTCACTGCATGTGCTGGTATTGCCACAATGTATAAGGCTATACACTGCTAAGGAAAAATGTCGGGTGCCACTACTGTTGCACGCTACGCAATGTCGCGGCCACTGCTAATGATGTTGTTGTTACGCATTGTGCAATGCATGCATTGCTGCTTCATAGTACTACCAGCGCAAAACAACAAAGAATGTTGTAAGAGCGTAGCTACTAAAGGATTGTGAAGCCTGCGGCTGCCATGCTACGCTTGGCTTGCTGCTTGGGGGCTGTTAGCGAGCTGCATGTATGCTATTGCCATGCCACTCGTTTGCTGATTGCATGCGCTAGATACCTAGTGATACAAATGTCGCTGCGCCTGCTTGCTGCAGTTGCTACTGCACCAACTTCAGAATGCTACATGCTGCTCACTTTTGCAAAGCTAACAAAGTGAAAATATGTACAGTGTAGCCAACCGGCTACAGTTGCAATCAATGCTTTGCACAGTTGTTGCTGATGCTGTTGTACCACATGCATGCTGCTAACATTGTGCACTGCTTGCTTGCTGTACACTACACGCTGCTTTACAACACGTTGCTTGTTGTAGCCAGCTCCTGCTTCTACTGCAGTACTTTTAGTCCACGCTCTTTGCACTTCGTAGCTGCAATGCTTGTATGCTGGTGTAATGCTGATTGCACGTGGCTGCCACTTACACGCTCCTGCCGGAATGTGTTGTTTCATTGATCAGCCGTTGGTGCCGCATTGGTGGTGTTCTTGATGCCACCAATATGGCAGCTTCAGAAGATCCCGGTGGAGTCCTATTGACCACTAAACCTTAAAGTAAGATGGAAGCCACCCTAGTTGTTTTCGCGTACTCGTTTGCCGCTCCTGAGCAATTGTGTGTGCGTGGCGCTATGTGGCGCACCTCTGATGCATTTTAGACCAATTCTACTGCTTTGTTGCTCACATGCCCCCCCCCCTTGTGCTTTGGTACCATGCTTAATTGAGTGTGGGCATGCAGGCCCATGCTGGAAGAGAAACAAGCTCTGGTGGTGAGCGGAAGAAATGCAATCTCAAGATTTGGCTATGTCTAGAACGAATGAATTAAGAATCAAGGAGAGAGTACAATGAGCCCTACTAAGGGCTTATATTCTTGGGACTGGCGGCTAGTCCACTAGGTCCCGTCATCCCCGACGCACCAATAGACAAAAACGGGGAATATGCATGTCACAGAACATGAAACTACACCACATAGGTCTCCCGAGGCACCAGAACAGTCAACCGTGTGCCCGGGTCTCGACCAAAGGAAAATATAAAATATACCCCAGACATATCCAAACTCTATGGTGACACCCTAGTATCACCGACTAGCCAGGCTAGGCAACTTTACGCATCTCGAGATGCCTAAACTCGCCCGGTTACATGTATCCAGGCGTCCAGGTCTCAGTAACAAGTAAACTACACATGTCTGACAAAGGGTCAACAAAGACTAGACCAATCAGCAATGGGTCTCCCGAGGTACCGGTAAAAACCACCGTGTACCCAAATCTCGACCACACAAAGAATTGCAGAAACTGTCAAACCTATGCGGAAAATTTCCATGGGGTCTCATGGTGCACTTGAACAAGTGCCCAGGTCTCAACCACCGAGCAAAATCTATCAAACATGCATGGGTGAACTAAACTACTAGAATGCACCATACGTGTCAGAGAAAGAGTCATGTAGACGCTAGAGAACCATCAGCACAAACTAGGGGTTCTCGCTGCACAAGACTACATGATAACTCAAAGCCCATACACCAACACTCCCCCTGGGCTACACTAGCTGGTAATAACACACTGGAGCGCCATTCCAAAGCGCCCTTGGTCCTTATGATCCTTGATTAATTGACTAACTGGGCCTCAAGGCGCGCATGGTCCTTGTTGGGTCTTCCGAGGGTCAAACCTTCGTCGTCAGGGACAAATACCAGTCACCTGTTTTCCCCTCGGCCAATCCAACCTTTGGCCGGGCGTAATTTCCTCAATCTTGATGGATCAACCCCGTTCTTGGGTCGATCTTGCATGGTTTTTTCTTGCAGATTCCAAATCCACAGTTGGAGTACACATTCAAGGAAGTCGCAATACGTGGTCAATGTCGTTGGCACTGTCGGACTTACAATAACGACTCCGATTGCTCGACCGGACACGTTGGTGGCCCTGACATAGTCCACTTGTGGAACTCCCAAATGGAAGGGCAGCGCCGAGGTCTGAGGGTTTCCGAAAGTTTTTAACGCTTCTTATTTGCAGTTGTCCCAACTCCACTATGTGGCTTTGCGAGTGAGATGAGATAGAGGCGCTAACACTCGAGTGTAGTCCTCTATTAATGGACGGTAGTAGTTGCAGAAGTGAAGATATACATAGATTTTCTAAACATAGGTTGGCATCGGCCAATGAGCAACTACCTTCACCCTTTTTGCATCCATGGTGATCTGTCTACTTTCAATGATGTGGCCAAGAATCTCAATCGAAAGGTGAACGAAGTCGCATTTCAAGATTTTTTACGAAGGATTTCTCTCTTTGCTAAATGTTGAGAACTCGAGAAGATGTACATTATGCTCTCGAGTTGTAATGTGTTCATGGGCATGCTTGCCCCAAAAAGATTCGTTTAGAATGGCTATATTGAGTGCCCATAGCTTGCTTATGATGGAATAATTAGAAATAAAGTTTTCACTTGCCCCCGGTTGAGATCATTACACGAGGAATTGAGAAGACTATTTCCGTCCTTACTCCGTGTTTTCTCTTCGTATTTTTATGAAATTATATGAAGGCTAATAGAAGCTAAAATATAATTTTTAGATTATTTGAAATATTATGTTGTAATTTCGACAAAGTTATTTCGGTTACAAATATATATATTTTTCCCGTACCCTTGTTGGCAATGAAAAGGCGAAATGGGGTCTTGTGAAGTGTACAGTCCAGAATGAAGTGATATGAAGCAACCATATTTTGTTTAACATATTCATGCACTCAACCTTGATGTTGAAGTTAACCAAAACTCTATCATGGATCTTAATGTAATATTCCATGGAGTCCGGATCAACCCCTGTGCTTGTAAGGTGCTCAGGGATCCTCCCTTCTCCGTCCGGTTACGAACATGGGGGGAAAAGGAGGGTCGTTCAGTTCGCAGCTCCGGATCTCGATCGCTAAAAACTGCTGATCTCAGCCGTTCCACAGGACACGACACCCCGATCGGATGACTCAGGACTCGTTTGGATCGCAGCACGACATTAACCGGGCTTGAGCGAGTCAACCGCCGCAGCAGAGGCCCTCTGCTCTGTTTTTGACTCGGAGCGTTCCCTTTTCCTTCGACGACGTTGCTGCGGCGGGCCAGGGCTATTGTTACGATGCTTGCTTACTGTGTCGGCTGGATCCTTCAGAAACCAGTGATGCTGCACACGTCCGTGTGTTGCCGAACCAAACCAACTCGATCTCGCCACAGCTGAACTGCCCTGCGACTTCCCGACGGCCTTTCCTCTGTCCCTCGCAAATCTTGGGTTGAACTTCATCCACCGCAAGCTTGAACGTTGCCTGTCGAGGCCTGGGACGTTGAGGGACGCCGGTAGCTATTCAAGGTGAATGAGGACGGAGCCAGCAGTGGAATTTCGCTGTGGTATTACCGGTTGGCAGATGGATCTGTCGGCTTAGCTGTGGGCAGATTCGTTGCACGTTTTTTTTTAACCTCGGGGCCCAGAAGCACGTTGCACGGGTCTGCCTGACCGAACGTGTACTCTTACAGTCAGACAATGTTGAGAACGTGAGCCATTGAGAGTGTCTTCGCGCTCCATCTTAAAGGTTTAGCAGGGTTTCCTTCCCTCGTCCTGTCTGTTGTGGGTACGGCCGCCATTTTGGTGTTCTTCGTTTCCTGCGCAGATGAATCGCGAGAAGCTGATGAAGATGGCCAGTGCAGTCCGCACTGGCGGCAAAGGCAGCGTCAGAAGGTGAGGCGTCTCATCCTGACCCCCTTGTAGACGCGTATGCTGGGCGTTTTGTGGTCAATGCGGAGATGGTGCCGCTTTTCTGCTGCAGCTGTCGAGGCTCCTGCCGAGTCACTGGTCGCGTCTATCGATGATGTGCAAGTGATGTTCTGTGGCAATTGCCCTGCCGCGTCCTGCTTTTCTTTTGGATACTGAAGGCTGAAAGCTGAGGGTATGAATGTTTCTTTGTTGTCAATTGTGGTCATTCTCATGCTTTACTTACGTGTGAGCGCATGTTGGCGACACTGGTGGTGGCGTTGTGCGTGTTTAACAAGCTATTTAGTACTGAACCTTCTTTCTCCACGACTTGACTCAGAAAGAAGAAGGCAGTCCACAAGACTACCACGACGGACGACAAGAGGTTGCAAAACACGCTCAAGCGTTTGGGCGTGAACACGATTCCGGGCATCGAGGAGGTGAACATCTTTAAAGACGAAACCGTCATCCACTTCGTCAACCCGAAGGGTATGTGGAGGCGCTTGTGAAGGCGGCATGTGACAGTCTTCATCCTTTCTAACCCTTGGAACAGTTTTGCACTGTTTGACTGGTGCTCTCGAGACAATGAAGGGGTTTGACCTACTGTTCACGTCGGAGTTTTGTGTTCTAGCGTCTCAGCAGCATTTTCTTGCAGCGAAAAGTTCTGCCCGGCGCTCCGTATAGAGCAGCAGGGAGCCTCTGTTGGCGTCTGACAGGAGAAGTACAGCTTTGTGTTGTTCATCTTAACAGTGTCTTTCTCCAAAGGGTTGTTGAGTGCTTATCTTGTGGAATGGAGGACCATGATTCCCTCTGCACAGGGATTTCATGAGGTCTGCTGCCTTACTTCGCCTCCTGAAGATTTCCTACTTGAACCGCTGATTCTTTGCTTTTACCTGTCATCTGGTCTATGTCATGTTGTGCTACTTGTCAGACGGATACAACGAGCTTGCTCTGCGGCACAGAGGCTTTGTGTTCTGGTGGAGGTTGAAGTTTGTGACTGCTCATGCAGCTTCCATACCACTTCTTGCTGCCTGAAATCCTCATGCTGATGCTTTCAAACACAATGGCATCTGATCAGCTTGGGCTTTGTTGTCTTCTGTGATTGGTCGCTGCATGGATTGTTCTGAACAGTTCAAGCATCCATTGCTGCAAACACATGGGTGGTCAGTGGAACTTCGCAAATCAAGAGTGAGTTACTTCTCCTCTCCTACCCTTTCCAGTCTGCCTGTGACCACGCCCTTGTGTAAGGATGCACCGTTGTGAGGCATTCATGCGTTGCACAGTCTTGTCTAGCTTTGAACTTCTTCCTTCCTGGCTGTTTTTCCCTCTCTAGCCTTCGCCCGTCCGCCTATGGCAGTTTGACTTGGACGCCTCGACCTCAGCCTTTTTCACAACTCTTTCCTCTCACTTTCCCTTGGCCAGCTGTCCCCTTAGACACTTCCAGGTAGCATTTTCTGCTCTCGGCATAGCATTGTTGGAAGGCACAGAGAAGGGAGGCCAGTGATGATAACTCATATTTGCTACTCTTGACGGTGTCGCCTTTGCTGGCTGGCACTGCATGACGAGAGCACATCCACCAAGATCGTTGAGGCCTGCCTCCTCTCGCTCATGCCTGCATTGGCCCTTGCCTTCGCGGAATCACTGAAGTGACTTGCAAGAGAGCTGTTGGGAGTGCTTATGCTTTCTTTCTCCACTACTATTTATGCTGGTGAAGCAGTCTGTGATGGGTTGGGGAGGTACTTGGAGGAAAAGTCATGGTAGTTGTTGGGGCTACCCTTTTGTCTTGACTGCCCGGCGCAGCGCACAATGTTGTGCCTTCTTTCTTTGCTGTGGCTTGCTGTTGTGTGCAGAATTGCAAGATTTGCTGCCCGGAATCATCAACCAGCTAGGTGAGCTCTATTATGTCCTGTGACGGCCCAGGGCCAGCTGTCTCCCTCACCCCCTTCCCTCGTGCCTGGTTGTATGTCAGGTGATTTTTTTTGACAGTTTCCCATGCCGGACTCCTCTTGATTCCTTGTTGTCTGTCTTGGAGGTCAGCTGCAGCCATCTGTATCATCTTTTGTTGAGGTTCCCTCAGTGTTTTGGGCTCTTTGTGGTCTGTGCCTTCCTCTGTGCCAAGGTTTTGTTGTCACTTGTGCTCTGCCTGTTGTACTTAATGCTTGTGCTGGGCTGCCTCGCGCAGGTCCTGACAACTTGGCGAACTTGAAGAAGCTTGCGCAGCAGTTTCAGCAGCAGGATGAGGCAGCAGCAGCTGCTGCCCCTGGAGCAAAGGAGGACGATGACGACGTCCCGGAGTTGGTAGAGGGCGAGAGTTTTGAGGATGCCTCGAAGAAGGATGAGGATGCTGGCAAAAAGGAGCCAGCTGCAGCTGAGGAGAGGGCAGAATCTTCTTGATGAGTTGCCATCAACCTTCAAAGATCAATTGCTGGTAATGCATGGTCTCAGCCTCCCAGCTTGAGGCCCTAGTTTTGAGAGGTGTCTCAGGGGTGTTCACTAAAGAAATATGAGATTTTCTGTGGGTTTCTTGAAACCTGTGCTGATAGGGCAGTGTGACATACATTTCTTACGATCTTGATGGGAGACATCCAAAAACCTTGAAACTTCATTGATGAGTTGGACTTACACTGAGCCACACACCCCCTGGGGGAGGGAGGGGGGGGGGGGTTGGGGGAGCCATCCACTTCCCACTTTTGAAGTTCCATCCCTGTCATCCCTGTCTTTTTGTATTGACACCTGTGGCCACTCAGTCATGTCTATGCTTGTCAGATCCTTGATGTAGACCCAATTGATGCCAAAGCACCGTTTGGTGGCGGCCATACCCACCAACAGTAGTTAGCGGCAGAAGGCCCACATGCACTCGCTGTTGTGATTTGTTCCGTTCTTGTACAGCTTCCTGTGACCACTCGGCCGTGTCCATACTCGTGCAGATCCATGAGGCAGGCGGCCCTGGTGATGCCGGCACGATGCCCGACGGCGGACTACCTTCTTGGAGCTGAGCGACCACTGTTCCAGAGCCCCAGATGCCACCGGGACTCTCTGCTGTGCCTGCTATGTCTTGCAGGCATCTTTAAGCAGATTGGCCATGCGGCCCATTTGCATGCTTTTGTATTGTCCGCTCACTGTCAGTCGATGGATGCATGCGTGTGACCAGTCGTAGCGTACGTCTTGTGATTCTGCACGTGTAGGTTCAGACGGTGCAGGATTCTGACATGTGTGCGCAGAGTTACGGCCAAAACAGTGGTTTTGGGCCGTTTTTAGGACAGCTCTTGGACTGCCGCGTGCGACACCCGCCGTGCGCCGCGGCAGGTACTTATGTCGTGGACCTGTCATTAGTCATCTCTCTCTGCATTTACTAAGCTATTGATGAGAAACTGCTAAAAAGCTTCCTAGCCTTGCTGCTGCTGACGTGGCGACACTGTCCAGTCAGCTGATGCACTAGCAAGCAGGCAGGTGCAAGAAACAGCAAGGATCAGGCTAGGGAGACGCGCAAAGTCTCATAAGCTTCAATAGCTTAGTAAATGCAGAGAGAAATGACAAATGACAGGTCCAGGGCATAAATACCTGCCGCGGCGCACAGCGGGTGTCGCACGCGGCAGTCCTAGATCTGTCCTAAAACCGGCCTAAAACCACTGTTTTGGCCGTAACTCTACGCACACATGTCAGAATCCTGCGCCGTCTGAACCTAGACGTGCAGAATCAAAAGACGCACGCAACGACTGGTCACATGCATGCATCCATCGACTGACAGCGAGTATATAATGCAAAAACATGCAAATGGGTCTCATGCCCAGTCCGCCGAAAGGCGCCTGCAAGACGTAGAAGGCACAGCAAGGAGTCCCGGTGACATCTGGGGCTCTGGAGCAGTGGTCGGTCACCTCCAGACGGGTAGGCCGCCGCCTGTCGTCGCGCCGGTGTCACCAGGGCCGCCTGCCTCAGGGATCTGCACGAGTATGGACACGGCCGAGTGGTCACAGTAAACTGTACAGAAACGGCACAAATCACAACACTCCCCCATGACCCGATGGTACGCATGTCCATACGCGTGCAGCACTGGTACAACCACAGAGTGAGTGACACAGACAGATGAGACAGCAACGTACACCCCACACTCAACCACTGTCACGCACGGGGCGAAGCCCAACAGAGCGAATGGCCACCAGGAACTTTCCGCGTGCAAGTGCCTTCGTCAAGAAATCAGCTCGCTGCAAGTCAGTGCCAACCCACATGATGGAGATCACGCGTCGCTCCACCAGATCGCGAACGAAGTGATGCTCAACCGCAATGTGCTTTGTGCGAGCATGAAA
>SZWC01020446.1:31516-41587 GCA_023375785.1 Penium margaritaceum
GTCGCGTTTTTGTCACTGGTGTTCTATCCCCAGACCACCAGAGGTTGCTTCACCGACGTCTGTGTCACGTGGGCTCCGACACTGTGTCGAAGCTCATCCGGACACAGCCCGCTCTTGGTCTTGACGTGGCTTCTTTCGAGAAGCCACCCAAGACCGACTGCCTTTTTTGCGCTCAGGGTAAGATGCACCGGTGCACTTACCCTGATTCGCGTTCACGAGCACTGCGGCCCCTCGAGTTGGTCCACTCGGACCTGCTTGGTCCTCTCCCGGTTGAGTCCGTGTCCGAGAGGGGCCGATATGTTCTGACACTGACTGATGACTTCACCCGGATGCGGTGGGTCTACAGTCTGCGTCAGAAGAGCGACGCCGCCCTTGCGGTTCGGCTCTGGCTCGTGATGGCTGAGCGTCAGTCTCGCCACACGCTACACACCTTCCGATCGGATCGCGGTGGCGAGTTCCTCGGTGAGATGGACGCCTTCTTTGCTGAGCACGGCATTTTTCACCAGGTCTCCGCTCCTGCCACCCCACAACAGAACGGTGTCTCTGAGCGTTGGAACCGCACCATGGAGGATGTGGTCTGAGTGCGGTCTCCCGGAGTCTTTCGCCTTTGAGGGTTTCTCCTACATGACCTGGGTCTGGAACCGCCTCCCGCATGGTCCGCTTCCGGACCATATTACACCGTACGAGCTCTGGTTTGGCCACCGTGCTGATCTTCGCCTCGCTCGCGTCTGGGGTTCCCTGGCCTCCGTGTGGTACACCGAGGACCAGCAGGGGTCCAAGGTCTCCCCTCGGGGTCGCTTGTGTGCCTTCCTCAGCATCTCCCCGCGGTCGAAGGCCTGGCGCTTCTGGGACCCCACTCGTCGTCGTGTCATAGAGTCTCGGGACGCGCTGTTTTTTGAGTCACTCACTTACCGTGATCTGACTTCCATCACAGCCCTCTCTGCCGCCCACGTCCCTTCCTCTGAGGGTTCTCGGCGGATGGGGGAGATTTCTCCGCCGTCGACCACTGGTCGCCAGGCTCATGGGTCCGCTCGAGCCCCCTCTCGGTCTCCAGCACTTGACGACCCGGCTATTATTGCCGTTGGCCCAAAGATATCGCCTGTGCCGCCCACTTCACACCCTACAGGCACCACGGCCGTCACGCCTCCTCCTGCATCACCACCTGTCCCTGCTAGCACCCCTGCTCAAGCGTCTGACCCAGTCCAGCCCACGCCTGTCCCTGCTTCGACTGACACTCTTTCAGTGTCCGGGCCGGCCTTACCCGCTGGCACCCCCAGCTCTGGGTCCCCCACACACGCGTCTCCTCGCACGGCATCCCCGGCTGCCTCGTCTCAGTCCTCACCTGCTGCGGTTGTCCCTGACCCTGTGGACGTGCCCGTCTCTACGCCTGCTGCGCGTCCCTCGACCTCCGTTTACTCTCGTGAGCCCGGTGGTCGCCTTCGACCACTGGATTCCGGAGCTCAGCGGGTGTCGGGTCCCAGACCCAGGCGCTCCACTCGCAGCATCGCGAGCGGTGATCCAGGCACAAAGGCCCTAGGCCTGAGTGCCCGCACTGAGCTTTCAGAGGTACACCCAGCGTGCCCCATCGGGCACGATCTGGTCACTCGCGAGTTCCATATCGCCTGTGACGCAGCAGCTGACCTCGTGGCTGTCAGGCCTGACACTGTGGCGTCTGCACTTGCCACGCAGAGTTCCCCCTCTNGCTACAAGGCCCGCTTGGTCGTCAAGGGGTTCTCTCAGATTGAGGGAGTTGACCACACTGACACCTTTGCCCCTGTCGGCCGCATGACCTCAGCTCGAGCTCTGTTCGGTGTAGTGGCTCAGCATGACTGGGAACTACACCAGATGGATGTGAACAACGCGTTCCTCCATGGCTCTCAGGATGAGGAGATCTACGTGGCTCAGCCACCAGGCTTTGAGGACGGTGACAAGGTATGGCGCTTGCACAAGTCCTTGTACGGCCTCAAGCAGTCTCCACGGTGTTGGAACCGGGAGATCACAGGCACCTTGACTCGTGCAGGATACGTACAGAGCGAGGCTGACCCCTCGCTGTTCATCCTACCGACACCCGAGCGTCTCACAACCATCCTGGTCTATGTTGATGACCTTCTGATTGCGTCTCCGTCCTTGGAGGCCGTAAAGGAGGCCAAGGCTGTCCTGCAGACCGCCTACAGGATGAAGGACCTCGGTCCTGCATCGGTGTTTCTCGGTATGGAGATTGTACGTGATCGCAAACATCGGACACTGCTGCTGCATCAGGCCCGATATGCACGAGTCGTGGGGGAGCGCATTAGCGATCTCCTTGGTGCAGTGCCCACTGCTTCCACACTCATCACACCTGATGGGCAGGATGCCCTGAAGGTGGATGACCCTACACAGCTGGGGGAGACAGTGGACGTGACCTTGTACCTCCGTCTTATCGGATCACTGATGTACTTGGCCACTACCACGCGTCCCGACATCGCGTTCGCCGTCAACCTCCTCGCTCAGTTCTCGCAGGCTCCACGTGCAAGAGCTCTTCACGTGGCTGTGCGAGTGGTACGGTATGTGGTCTCCACGCCGTATCTCGGACTCTGCTTTCGTCGGCAGTGTTCGGTGGTCATTGACGGCTATACTGACAGCGATTGGGCTTGGAGCCCTGATGGGCGCAGTCGCACGGGCTATGTGTTTTTGCTCGGTGGTACCGCTTTGTCCTGGCGAAGCGGGAAGCAGGGCTGTATCGCACGTAGCTCGTCAGAGGCAGAGTATGTAGCTTTGGGGGCAGGGGCTGCTGAGGCAGTTTGGCTGCAGCGCTTGTTTCTTGAGCTTGGGCAGTCAGTACCCGCCATCGTGCTGCGCTGCGACAACCAGAGTGCTCTCGCCATTGCAGAGAACTCTGGTGTTTTTCATGCTCGCACGAAGCATATCGCGGTTGAGCATCACTTCGTTCGTGATCTGGTGGAGAGACGCGTGATCTCCATCATGTGGGTTGGCACTGACTTGCAGCGCGCTGATTTCTTGACGAAGGCACTTGCCCGCGGAAAGTTCCTGGTGGCCATTCGTTCTGTTGGGCTTCGCCCCGTGCGTGACAGTGGTTGAGTGTGGGATGTACGTCGCGGCTCATCGTATGCATCATCCGTTCTGTGGTTGTACCAGTGCTGCACGCGTATGGACATGCGTACCATCGGGTCATGGGGGAGTGTTGTGATTTGTTCCGTTCTTGTACAGCTTACTGTGACCACTCGGCCGTGTCCATACTCGTGCAGATCCCTGAGGCAGGCGGCCCTGGTGACGCCGGCACGATGCCCGACGGCGGACTACCTTCTTGGAGCTGAGCGACCACTGTTCCAGAGCCCCAGATGCCACCGGGACTCTCTGCTGTGCCTGCTACGTCTTGCAGGCATCTTTCAACAGACTGGCCATGCGGCCCATTTGTATGCTTTTGTATTGTCCGCTCACTGTCAGTCGATGGATGCATGCGTGTGACCAGTCGTAGCGTACGTCTTGTGATTCTGCACGTGTAGGTTCAGACGGTGCAGGATTCTGACATATGTGCGCAGAGTTACGGCCAAAACAGTGGTTTTGGGCCGTTTTTAGGACAGCTCTTGGACTGCCGCGTGCGACACCCGCCGTGCGCCGCGACAGGTACTTATGTCGTGGACCTGTCATTTGTCATCTCTCTCTGCATTTACTAAGCTATTGAAGCTTATGAGACTTTGCGCGTCTCCCTAGCCTGATCCTTGCTGTTTCTTGCACCTGCCTGCTTGCTAGTGCATCAGCTGACTGGACAGTGTCGCCACGTCAGCAGCAGCAAGGCTAGGAAGCTTCCTAGCAGTTTCTCACTCGCTACCATGCAAGCTTGACACACACAGTAGCCATGGCGACAGGTGGGACGAGAAGTTGGTGAAAAACACACTTGGTTGAGTAGTGAGAGTGAGAGTGACGAGAGTAAGTGACCAGCGATCTCTTAGCCGCGGTTGACCGGGCCACCCACTCGAAGAGCTCGAAGTGGGGCCCAGCCGCCACCCCGGGGTCGAACCAAACCGGTCGGCCTAGAGGCCGCCGTTGTCTCTCACACCTCAGAGCGACTGAGCGTGTGGCCCCGTAGGATCAGCAACCCGGGCAAGAACGAGACAGCTAGCGCAACATGCGAAGTACATAAAACCATAAACGTCATCGACTACGAGCGTATGTGGAGCATGCATCTCTAACGAGATCTCTCATGTTTCAGCCATACAAGGATCATCACCAAATGTTTGGAGCAGCAAGATATTCACTCCAACAGAGCTGAGCATGGTCACTGATCTTGCACCCGGTAGAGACGCCAGTGATGCACGGCTCCATAGCTTCTGTTCTGCTCAGTCACCTGCAGGAATGGTGTGTGTGTGTGAGGGTGAAGGAGTCAAGAGGTCGCTTGCGTGTTTGACAGACAAACCAACACTCCCCCATGACCCACAGACGAACAACCCATACACCACACGAAGGAGCACAGACGAGGGACGGACAAAAGCGTGTCAATTCAGCCAGGAGCATCGCGTGCACGCAATAAGCCCTGCATGCACAACTGCCTTGAACATCCCACTGCTCAGAGCTTTGGTAAGAAAGTCTGCACGCTGCTGACGCGTGTCGACCGAGACGACCTGGACCTTTCCTGCGGCAATGCGCTCACGTACAAAGCGATGCTCAATATTGATGTGCTTTGTGCGTGAATGATGCATGCCATCATGCTCAGCAATCGCCTTGGTGCTTTGATTGTCGCACCGCAATGTGATGCAGCGGATGGGTACGTGAAGCTGCTGAAGCAAGGGAGAAAGCCAGACACTCTCACACGTACCTGTGCCAAGGGCAACATACTCAGCCTCACTAGAGCTACGCACAACACAACCCTGCTTACCGCTTTTCCACGAGATAGCGGTTCCACCCACAAGAAAGACATAACCGGTGCGGCTACGTGCATCTGCACCGTGAGCCCACTCACTGTCAGTGTATCCATCAACCACCACAGAGGGTTGTGACCTGTAGCACAGTCTTACACGCGTAGTAGATAGTGCGTAGCGAACGACATGCAGTGCAACCTCGAGGTGCTTCTGACGAGGTTGCTGGGAAAACTGAGCAAGGAAGTTGACCGCGAAGGCCACGTCCGCTCTGGTGGTAGTGGCAACGTACATGAGAGATCCAATCACACTGAGGTAATCGGTGACCTCGACAGTCTCCCCCAGCTGAGTCACGTCGAGTGAATTCAGCAGACGCTGCCCAGCTGGTGTCATGGGTGTCGATGCAGTGGGGGTGTCAGCGAGCATGGAGGAGAAGCGCTCCCCCAGGCTGCGAATGTAGGCTGCCTGATGGACGTGCAGTGTCCGGCGCTGACGGTCCCGCTCAAGCTCCATGCCCAGGAACACACGAGCTAGACCCAAGTCCTTCATTTTGTAGGTGGACTGCAACAGAGCTTTCACGGACTGCACGGCGGTGGGACTAGGTGACGCAATAAGAAGGTCATCCACTTAGACCAAGATGGCCACCAAGGGCTGCGAGGGTGCACACAGAAAGAGCGTCGGATCGACAGTGCTACGACCGTAGCCACCCTTCTCAAGGGTGGCTGAGATCTCCAGGTTCCAACAGTGTGGGGACTGCTGGAGCCCGTAGAGGGCTTTACGTAGCCGCCAGACCTTGTTCGTGCCATCCGTGAAGCCTGGAGGTTGCACCATGTAGATCTCCTCGTGAAGGCGTCCATGCAAGAATGCATTGTTGACGTCCATCTGCTCTAGTTCCCAGTCGTGCTGGGCGACCAAGCTCAGAAGAGCTCGAGCTGTGGTGTAACGTCCCAGAGAGGCAAACATCTCGTCAAAGTCAACGCCAGGAATCTGGGAGAATCCCTTGGCGGTGAGCCGTGCCTTGTACCTGACGATCGTACCGTCAGGCTTCAGCTTGCACCGAAGTACCCAGCGAGCTGCGACAGCCTTGCGGCCTGCTGGGAGATCAACAAGCTCGAAGACCTCATGCTTGTTCAGGGCTGTGAGCTCCTCCTTCATGGCCTTTTCCCAGAGATCAGCATCAGCTGACTCCCTTGCCTGGCGCACAGTGGTAGGCTCTGCAGGAAATGAGTGAAGACCGCTGGCTGCAAAGCACGTGACGACATAGCCGGCGACTGAGAAATCCAGAGCACTGTGAAACTCATGGGCAACCAATGCATAGCCCACTGCTGAGTTGGGGTGGACCAAGCTCACAGCAAGACCGAGTGCATCAAGACCAGTCGGTCTGGCGGGGGAGCCAGTTGCAGTGGGGGGTGCGACGCTGAGAAGATTGAGCGGGCTGTGTGACAGAGCGCTGTGGAAGTGAACGGAGCCGCCCTGCACAAGTGCAAGACTCAGATACGAATGGAGGCACATCTGTGACTGACGGTGGCGGAATGAAAGTCTCACCAGAGATCACAGGCGACGGGAGGACAGGCTGTGGAGGCGACTCAGCGACAGTGCGGGGAGGTGACTGTGCCATGGCATCAGCAGACAGTGGGGGATCGCTGAGAGGCACTGACACAGACTCAGATGATGAAGAAGGGGAAGACGTTGTGGAAGGGTCGGATGAGGATGCAGACGGAGTGCTGACTAGGGTGTCGGAGGTGGACACATCAGATGTATGAAGAGGAGGGTCTGAAGAGGAAGGGGCCGAGGCAACAGGGGGTGCGTCAGCGAGACCGGAGGCTGGAATAGACCCACCCCCCCCAAGCCGATGGATCGAGGACAAGGAAGAGAGTGGAGCGACACAAGACAGATTGCGAGGAAAGACGTCCATGAAGAAGAGGGCGTCACGAGACTCAACAACACACGCGCGACCGGGGTCCCTGAAGCGCCAGGCCTTGGACATGGCTAAGACCCTGAGAAAGGTACATAGGCGAGCACGCGGACTGAGTTTGCCGTAACGGAGGTCCTCGGGGAGCCATACAACAACGACGCAACCCCAGACACGAGCCAGGCGGAGGTCCGCACGACGACCGAACTAGCGTTCGAATGGTGGGACATGACGTGGGAGGGGACCGTGCAGAACACGATTCCAGACCCACGTCATGTATGATATGGCTTCGAAGGAAAACAAGGGAGGAAGGTCAGAGACATTGAGGAGAGTACGAACACCGTCGGCAAGTGTGCGGTTCTAGCGCTTAGACACACCGTTTTGTTGAGGTGTGTAGGGAGTAGTGGTCTCGACAATCACACCGCGAGAGGAGAGGAAACGGGAAGTGGGTCCAATGAATTCACCACCACGGTCGCAGCGAAAGACACGAAGATGATGACCACAAGCGACTTCAGCTTGGGGAAGCCAGGACTCAAGGGTGGAGCAAACGTCACTCTTTTGTTTGAGGGCAAAGAACCCAACGCATGCATGAAAAGTCATCTGTGAGACAAAGAACGTAACGCCCGACACCCCCAAGAGATTCATGAGGAAGTGGACCTATGACATTAGCATGCAACAAGTCAAGAGGGTGAGAAGTGCGAGACTCTGAAGTGGAGAATGGGGACCGATGCATTTTGCCCTGAGCACAGTCAAGACAGTCAGGGGGACAAGGAGCCGAAAACATGGCAGCATCAAGGCCATCGGCAGGACGAACACAAATCAGGCTGTCGATGGCTGCTGTGTGGATGTGGCACAGGCGGCGATGCAGTAGTTGTGCATGAGCGGGTGTGAGTGAGCGCACAACATACACATGGGCAGTGGTGGCAGGATCGGGTGCGAATGTGGCCACACGGAACAAACGGTCACAGCGTGTGCCTTGTAGGAGGATGCGGCCAGACGTGCGGTGCGAGACTGAGGCAATGCCGCGACTGGACGAGAAGTCCATGCCCTGGTCGTCGAGCGTTGTGACAGAGAGGAGACTCAGCTCTAGCGATGGAACGTGCAGGACGTCTGGCAAGAAAAGATCCCCCCCAGAGCCATCGAAGCGTGCAACACCAACCCCCTGGACTGGGAGCAATTGGCCGGAGCCAGTGCGGACAAAACGAACAGAGCCAACATGACCAAGGGAGACAAAGGACATACGCGACGAGGTCATGTGGTGGGTGGCGCCTGAATCAAGGATCCAGAAGCAACCCGACGCACGAACAATGGAGAGGTGACGAATGACTATGGCAAAGGCCGTGTGCGGAGAGAAACGCTGACCACAAGCAGCAAGACAACAAAGCAAGCGTACTGACTGTCACTCTTCAATCCACGAAACATCGATGGGAGGACAATCAAGAACGTGACCGGACAAACAGCCACACAACACCCCATCAACAACACACGCAAGAGGCTCCGACCCAGAGCCTTCACTCTCACCTCCCTGATCACGAAGGTGTCGCTGGTGGACGGCGTGTGATAGTGCTGCGTCCAACTGACACTCATCCTCAGGAGGATCCGTAGTGATGACCACGCCCAAGGATGGGCGATAGGGAGGGTAGGATGGAGACGCCCAGCTGGGTGGAGAGTAGGTGCCGGACGGCGGGCCGTAGAAGACGGGCCCGCCATACCCCTGGGGCCAGCCCCAGGGGTACGGGAGTGAGGGTGCACCCGTCACCACCGACAACTACAACGTCGGTGGTGACGGGTGTGCCTCTGCCAGAGGGAGCAGGGGAAGAGGCTGTGCGAGTGGTGGCCCCGGACCCACCAGAGGATCGTGCCCAATGTGCACGCATGGAGGAAGCGAGGCGCTCGTTGTCCGGTGGTGACGGACACTTGGGTGCAGAGTGGCCGACAGAGCCGCAGTTCCAGCACGTGACTGTGCTGGAGGTGGAAGGGGCAGAAGAGGTGCTGTTGGCGCCTTTTCCCTTGCCACGACCGCCTTGGCCGCCAGAGCCAGAGCTACCGTTGCCCTTGCCTCGACCACGACCACGACCACCACCTCCCCCACCTTGGTTGAGAAGAGATGTGGCCGAGGAAGACGGAGACGAGGAGGAGGTAGAGGAGGATGATGTAGACCCAAGGACAGGCATGATGCTACTTGCATGGAGCTTGAGCTTTCCCAAGTCTTTTGGGGTGCAGGTTGAGCATGAACAACTGCCATGGGTGATACTCAAGGGGGAGATTGTTGGATTTGTGCTTCTCACCATGCCAGGAGTGACTCAAAAAAGAAACAGCTGAAGTACAAGCCCAGGTGGCTTAGTGGTTAATGGTCTCTACCTCTAGAGGTAGAGGCCCGGGTTCAATTCCTGTAAGATGAATTTCTGCCCTACCTCAAGGAAGGTGAAAATATAGGTGCCAGGATGCTAGCTCAACTTCTAGTTCCTCTCTAAGTTTCTAGAAGGCTAGGTGAGGATCCAGGAAGGTGGCACACCTTCTAGAAAAGGTAGCTTGGTGTACAAGGCATCTAGAGGTGTCTTGGTCTTCTAGATACATTCCCACCCACTAGAATCAAACCGAGGAATGTAGGAAGGGGCAAAAGCTTCTAGAGGAGGAAAAGGATGCCTTCCTAGCTGGGAAAAAGGACATCCTACCAAGGGACACTCTAGAAGTCATAGAATCTGCTAGGAAGCTTCAAATCTGGCATGCTTTGGTGTTAAGGAAAGCTTAGATCAGTGGCTATAAAATGTCACTACTTGTGTGCCTTGATCAAAGAATTCATTCCCAGTCAATTGAGGCAAAACACTATTGCCACAGTCTCTGACCAGTTATTTACCATCCTTGGAACCAGTTGCCTCCACAGTTTCAGTCTCTCCAAAAACAGTTGGTGGTGTGAACCAGCCACTGCTAGGGACCCTCCGGGGTGCACACTCACCCTTAGGGCAATACTCCCTGTTGTGCTTTGTGCCGTCTTGTACAGTTTACTGTGACCACTCGGCCGTGTCCATACTCGTGCAGATTCCTGAGGCAGGCGGACCTGGTGACACCGGCGCGACGACAGGCGGCGGCCTACCCGTCTGGAGCTGACCGACCACTGTTCCAGAGCCCCAGATGTCACCGGGACTCCCTGCTGTGCTTTCTATGTCCTGCAGGCGCCTTTCGGCGGACTGGGCATGAGGCCCATTTGCATGTTTTTGCATTATATACTCGCTGTCAGTCGATGGATGCATGCATGTGACCAGTCGTTGCGTGCGTCTTTTGATTCTGCACGTCTAGGTTCAGACG
>SZWC01020447.1:4315-18397 GCA_023375785.1 Penium margaritaceum
TGTATGTGTGTGTGTGTGTGTGTGTGTGTGTGTGGTGTGTGTGTGTGTGTGTGTGTGTGTGTGTGTATGTGTGTGTGTGTGTGTGTGTCTCGCAAAAAAACTCAATTGGCAATAAAGTGAGCGGTTAACAAGCTTTGGACAAATACCAAATTCTACATCGGTGATCACGTCCTATTCAGCTTGGCGAACGTCAAACTATGAAGACAGGACTGCGTGAAGTGCAAACCTAGTAGTTGGGGCCCTTTTCTTGAAAAGAGATACAAACACTTGTCGTCACAAAGCTCTGCCTACCGAATGACATGGCTATGCACCCGTTGTTCTACATCATCCAACTAAAAATCTACTGAGACCCAAGCGAGTACTTCCCTAGCAGAGATGCGCCTCCACCGCCGTCTGTTGAAGATAACGTGGGTACAGAGTACGCTGTCGAAAATATTCATGGAGTCCACTGACGTGGAAGAGTGAGAGAGTATATAGTCAAGTGACACTAAAACAAAACACACTACAAAAACATTCAAGACATCTACATGCAGATGGATAGATGTTTTATCTGGCATCAACCTACGTTTTGCAACTTGCAAGGATTTCACGACTAACACAGGAAATGTGTTGTGTTGCTAACGCACACAAGTCCCTATACTTCGTAATTTGTCATTCTTCGATTTTTCCCTGACCTCCAGTGTTCCGTTTCACGAGGTTTTCACAAAGTCAACTATTTTCCAGAAGCATTTACAGAACTGTCACAAACTGTATCCATCTTTCAATAGTGTTTGGATGAATTCTTAACGATACTAGACTTGCTTAGGACACACCTTAACCCCCCGACTTTGTGGTAGAGCTTTTGAAGAAGCCTCTTATAACGCGCCGTCACACGCGTGGCTCGACTTGAGCACCCGATATGCCAAGTATGCCTAATTCTTCTTTCTTCTATTGTATGTATGTGCTTGATGGTTCCGCCACTTGTCATCAAAGTACACCTGCCGATAACTCCAAGTTACTGAAGTGTCCCAATTTTTTGAATTGTCTTTTCCTTAAAATATTTTAAGTATTCACCATCTTTTTTCCACTCAGCGTAACAAAAACAGATTTTGCCAGATTATCAAACGTCCAAGGGATAGCATGGGCTCACTCGAGGAGTTCCCAAAAAAAATCTATAAGAAACCGGACCTAGCTAGGTCCACAAGAATATCACTTCAGGGCCTAACACGATCCACAAAAATATCAGAACTAAACGAACCTTAGTAGCCTGGTCCCAACCGCACGACTCTTCCGAAGAGGTCTCCCTCCCATTCCCTCATTACCTATCTTGATATTGCGGCCCCACTCAGGCTCAGGGGGTGAACCAGCACACTTATTTTTATTTCAGTTCTATTCTCAGTAGGCAGGATGTGGCTTGGCCAACTTTTTATTAACTCTAACACTCGTTTGTGATGGTGCCAAACTAGTTTCATATAATCAGTCAAGGAATCACTCCATTCATGCCACTGCCATCTGATTTTATTGCTAGTGCTTCCTACGTGGCAGGTCTCCCGTTGTCTTATTTGCAAAAGAAAAAACTGTTGTATTTTTGCCCCTTAGCATGCCCGAGGCGGGAGGTGTCAACAAGCTTCTGTAGGGGGAGAATCCTCACAATTTACTCTAGCTGCCTGACGAGTTCACCAAATCCAGATTGGATTGAAGTTCCTCAAAGTTGACAAGTTTTTGAATCCGGTGGAAGTTTTTGCAACCAAATCGGACAAGAAACGAGGGAGATATAGGCTTCCATAGTCGGGGTGTGCGTAGCGGCTCATGGAGTCGGCCACAGTTCGACTGTCGGTGAAAAATCCACCGGAACGAGTAACAAAATACATCTGGTGTTTTTGCCCCAGAGGACCGCCAAGTCGCTCCGGCGAATGATCCACCTGATGTCAGTAGTACAGGTTGTTACTGAGGGACAGCCAAAATCATGGCTCGGAGTCCGAAACTTAGTAGTACAGTTTGTTACTCAAGGACTCGGTCAAAATTCCGACTGCAGGTCCGTGGACAGGTTTCGAACCACATCGATACCCATAGATAAACTCGATTATTAACTCATTGAAACATATCCCAAAGGCACAGGGGGGCACAGCCACTATGTGTAAGGACATCTGTGCCTCCAGAAAGGCATTTTGCTAAGTCCTTCATGTGTGAGGGCGCCTCTGCCGGCGACATCGTGCGCACCGCCGACTGAGCAGCTGGATCGGAGTGTTGCGCTTTGGCCGACGTAGCAGGAGCTATGGTTAACCAAATTGCACACAGTTTGGTGCATTACAAAGGTTGTGACTAGCCCTACAACTTGCCAATTCATGTTTATGTCCAAAAAAACTAACGCAAAATGCCATTATTCTCTTCGCAAAAGTGACTGCTTCACAATTACGTCCAAATCCCACAAACATAGTGTGAGGCGACCAGAAAGCTCACGCTTAGACTTTAAAATCACAAAAAAGAATAGCCGTAAACACAAGTGAAGACCCGTCGGGGCACGTTGGAACTGCCACCACACGGACACAATTTCTGACAGAAACCACCAGTCCAAATTCCTGTTGTAAAGACGTTGACCTGAAACTCATACCAAACACACTTACCAAACGAAACAAAAATTCAATTATGCTGCATGCATAGCTCTAATCTTGACTCAAAAAATCCCATCAAGGACAACACTTTGCCACGGAGCATGCAGGTGGCTTACACGCTTCCAAAAATAAGTAAAACCTTCTTTCAAGACGAGAAGAAAGACAAAGATGAAGGTGCTGGAACAGATAGACCGCTAATTCTAGCCCATTCCCTCCTCCTCCCACAGTCACAAAGAAAGTATTAATCAAGCATAAAATCAATGCAAATCTAGAATGATAATCAAAATCACCGGGTTGATGGAACAGATGGGCGAGCGGGCAGTCCTGTGACAGAGTTGTTTCTGTTTTAAGAAATGGGGCTAGGATGGACCTTGTAGCGGTCATGAGTGGAAAAGACCAAGGATGGAGGTGAAGCTTAAGGAAGGGAAAAACTGATTAGAACCCTACGATTGTAATGCAACAAACGGCACATCAAATGGTGGTCATTTGGTCATGAGAGCTCCAGACTTAGTTCTGCACAAAACAAAAAAGGTACCATCGTCCTAGTGAGAGGGAACACCCCTGAGACGGGTTGTAAGGCTCGCAAGCCAAGCCTTACCTATCAGACGGGAGCGATGCTTGCCGGCGAAGAGCAAGGTCAAAGGCAAACTCGCCCTTTGACCTGGAAATGACACGGCACTGGCCGCGCCTACCCTCGAACAGCCATACTAGGCCATTAACTAAACAAACCTATTCTAGGCCTAGGACAAACCAACTTTGAGGTCTTCATTAGGTTTGTTAAGCAAGGTGTGAAAATTATCCTAGTGCAATAGCAAGGACTAAACTAGGTCTTGGAGCAGGCATGGGCCAACAGCCGGTGGGAGGCATATGAGCGTGCGGCCAAGGAGAGGAAGGTCGTGCGTCGTAGGATGTCTCTGCGTCTAGCATTGATCACGACAGACCACCGGATCCGCATGCACTGTACACCCAGGGCCACACACAAAGCAAAGTGCATACTCATGGTTTTCACGTCCCCTTGGCTGAGGGTGTCGCATGCATGCAGCGAAGTTGGTGGAATTGTACAAGAAGAGTTAAGGAGGGTAGGGCTTTGATGAGGAAGTCTGCAAGTTGCTCATCCCCGCTCACACCACACTCTTGCACCACACCGGCTTCCACTGCCTCACATATAAAGTGGTCTTAACACTTATGTGCTTTTTACATGGGTGTAACACACCATCATTGGCTATGATGTGACGTGCTGCTGAGTTGTCACTGTGCAGTGGTACGGGTCCCACAGTCATGTCCAATTTTCCAAGCCGTCTGTACAACCAAGTGGTTTTGCACGCTGCCTCACCCAATGCCATGTACTCTGCCTCAACCGCACTTCGTGAAACATATGACTTTTTGGCACTACGCCAAGAGAGAGTTGTGTCCCAAGCACATACCCGCCTTGACTTTGTCCATGTGTGTCTCGTGCATAATCACTGTCACAATACGCATCAAGCAAGATATCCGTGCCTGCGGTGAAGAAAATACCCAATGATGCAGTGTAAAGCACGTAGCGGAACAACTTGAGAAATACCTTATGCATTGTGTGGGGTTGCTGAATGAACTGGGCTACAGTGTTCACAGCGCAAGTTATTTCAGGTCGTGTAGTAGAGGAGAGGTTGTGTAGGTAAGGCTGTCAATGATCTGTCTGTGAAGTTTAGGATCGGTGTCTGGGGCATAGTCCGTGGTTTATGCATCAGGAATGTGAGCATATACGTCTGGGCAGAAGGGGTAGTGTTGCCGAGGAAGGTGATGGATCAAGGAGCCAAACCGTACTTTGATTTCATAAATAAACTGACCCTAGTGGAGAGTGAGTGTGTGTGGCCCTATCATGTGTGATTGTCATTCCTCTCCTAAGTCTGTCATACGGTAGTTTGCAGTAAGCAGTGCCTTGATTTCCTGGAAAGGAGAGTGAAGGGGAGAGAATCAAGAGACTGTCAACGTACACGATGAAAGCAACAGTAACATTGTTGACTCAACAAATTAACAAGGAGGGGTCTAAGGTACTTCGCATGAACCCCCTGCTTTCCAACGCGTGACGTATTGCCTTGTTCCAAAATCGGGGTGCTTGCTTTCATCCATATAGTGATTTCAACAAAAGCCACAGCCGGTCAGTGCCATCGTCAAAGTCTGCTGGTTGCTCCACGTACAGCTGCTCATCCAAAGAACCATTCAAAAAGGGATTTTTCACATCCAGTTGATGAACCTCCCAATCCTCATGGGCTGAGGTCCCAAGAAGACACGACTTGAGGTGTAGTTGCCCACTGGAGCATACGTGCCTGTAAATTCTTGACCAGGAACCTGGTGAAAGCCTTTGGCCACAATGTGTGCCTTGTATTTCTCAAGAAGATCATGCAGATTCCTTTCGACCTTGCACGCCCACTTCAAGTCAATTTCCTTCCGCCCAGTTGAGAGTGGGACGAGCTTCTAGACGTCATGCTCAAGGGATTTCAATTTGTCAGTCATTGATTTTCCCCACTCTGCAGCACCAGGGTGACTCCTTGTCTCTTCCACTGTCAGTGGCTCTGTGAGGGGTGTTTCAAGGCTGGTTGGGCCAATGGTGTGATAGAACTGTGTGTAATTGACTCTTGCAGCGTTGGGCTGCGACCGACGGACTGGATCAGGCTGTGTAGCAGTGTCTGTCTCAGGTATGGTGGGGAACACAGGGGCATCTGGGGTTTTGTGCATGTCGGTGGAGCCAAATGACGCCTCCTGGGCATCACCGGTCTCGTCTGTGGACCGCGGCCGGTCTGGCTGTACTCTGGAAACAGGGTATTGGTCAGGGACTGTGAGTTTCGGGGCCTTCTTCAATGTCTTAGAGACCTTGTATGGCATGTGCTCCAAAAATAATGCATCCCGACTTTCAACAAATGATTGATGATCGGGAACTCAAAACCTCCACGCTTTCTAAGCATGTAAGACTCCAACAAAGACACATCATCGACCGCGTGGACACAATCTAGGACTCTATTGTGGCTCTGAGAACCACACACATGCCATCGTACACCACACTGGACGGGATGCAAACCTGTCCATTTTTATAACCACATTTCCCATAGGATGACTACCTTTGACAAGGGTCCTTGGGACACCCGGTTCCACACCTAGGTGATGTACTTTAATGGCCACCTCTTCCTAGAACCCCAAGGACAGGCCCAACTTGGCCAGTAGAGTGCGTAGTGCATCTCCCAGTGTTCTGTGCCACCTTTCTTTGACTCCATTGTATTGGAGAGTGTATGGTGCTTTGGTTTGATGAAAAATTCCCTTAGCCTTGAGCTCAGTTTCAAGAGGACCAAAAAATTCTCCGCCCCGACCTGTTTGCATAATGCGCAGCGGAAAACCAGTTTGCCGCTCAGCCAAGGGAATCCATTCCGTAGTTGCTTTTTTTTTGTTTGCTTTGGTTTTCAGCAGAAAGGCCCAACAGAACTGACTGTGGTCATCTGTACGTGTCAGTACGTATTGTGACGCGTACTGCACTGAGGGGACTGGCATAGGTCCTGTGAGGTCTGTATGTACCAGTTTCAGTGGTTCCTCACTCACATGTTGAGAAACAGGAAAGCTCTGTTGGCCTACTTTGCCTTTTTGACAGTCAAGACAGGCTGTTACCTTCAAACAATGTGGACAGACTTGGGGACTCAAACCATGAGCAGGTTGATGTTTCAAAAGATCGGTAGTCAGTTCAGTTTTTATGTGTGCCAGTTGTTGGTGTATGAGGTCTGTGTGATGTGGGTCCGTGATGGTCATTACATGTGCTTGTGCTCGGTTTGATGGAAAGGAAAGGGAAAACTCTCCCTTTGACCCGGAAATGGCGTGGCATTAGCCGTGCCTACCCTCAAACAGCCGTACTTGGCCATTAACTAAAATAACCTACTCAAGGCCTAGGATTAATCAACTTCGAGGTCTCGGTTAGGTTTGTTAAGCAAGGTGAGCAAAGTATCCCAATGTAAGAGCAAGGAATAAACAAGGTCTTGGAGTAGGCATGGGCCAACGGTCGGCGGGAGACATATGATGGCACGGCCAAGAAGAGGAAGGTTGTGCATCGTAGGATGTCCCTATGTCTAGCATAGATCGCCACCGACCACCGGATCCGCATGCACTGCACATCCACAGCCACACACAAGGAAAAGATATATACACATGGTTATCAAAAACAATAAAATCCTATATCATGGATGGTGGCAGGCCAGTGAGGTCTTGAATTGTGAAGAAGTTAAGTGACGAAGAATTTCAACGATTGTGGGGTGGAGGATCCAGCATGAAGAATACGGGTCCAAGAGATGGGTGTGGGATTAAGGGTATCAGAGACAATACGTCTTTAGGCAGGTGAGAAAGAGGGGAGAGGCCTAGGAAACAGAGTTCCTAATGTGATTTCCTTGGTGAGAAGCCACTGAAGGAGATATGCCAAATGATAATGAGTCAGCTTTATAGATGAAATGATTATGTGCAACGTATTCATGACTAAGCTCTTCATAAAAAAGTCAAGGGGCAGGGATTTCTGGTGAAGAGGCACTTAACTGTTGAAACATGAAACGTCCTTTTATCCCCCAGGCCTCCTTGAAGTCTACTCGGGCGCCCTTACACCTCGATCGTTTTAACCATTATACGAAGCGAATTGGCCCTTTCACTCGCCCTCTATTCATCGCAAGTTTTTTCACCGTCCTCTTGATTTCCGGATGAGGAACACAATGACCAACGTCCTTTTCCTCTCTATTCCAGTGGCCCATCGCACCCGTTTAATGAACCCGGATCAACACGACCTTTATTTGCTTTTCTGACAAGACGAGACTATTGAACACTGTTTCCTTTTGTGTCCAAGACTACATGTCCTCACTAATTGTCTACAATGCATTTACTGCAACTCCTTTCCAGACCTCCCCTCAAAATCCATTGACATTCTTCTTAAACAACATGAACCGCTCGCCTTTAACTATGCTTGGTTCCGTATTCTCTCTACTTTTTTCACCTAATATGGCAAGAACGATGGGCACACCCCTCAGCTTCCCCAGTAGCGCAGCTCCTTGCAACCTTCCCTTTGGTGCTCCACAAACATATCTGGATTTTCTCCTCTCCTTTCTCGGTAAAGAAAGACAAATACTCCTAAGTCTGTCTCAAGCCCTTTGAGTCTGACTTCTTCCACCCCATTGTGGCTGCCATAAATTCCTATGTTGCTTCTACCTCTTATCCTTCTCTTAACCTCCGTTGTGTCGTGGGTCACTTGAATAAAGGCAGATGTCATTTTCTGCGAACGACGCTGACATAGACCAATCTGCTGCTCCATTCCACCTGCGGATTGTGCCGGTACAGGAAATCTCGTCCGAGGATGATCTTGCAGTCGCTCATTGGACAAATTTGCAAACCATTACATAGTTCATATCTCCGATTTGTAGTCAGAGAGATTCAAGGAGTTGACGGATCAACAATCATCCGTCGACGGTTTTTCCTTCAAACACTCTCGAACCCATCTCCAAACCCAGCTTCCAAACCATGTCGTTGTCTACAAAGCTGTAAGAAGCTCCACAACTGAGTAGCGTCGGGACTATTCTACAACTTTTACAACCCCTCGGTTGTACTCATGGCAGTATCGCCTGTTGATCGTCCTCGTATCCCTCATCAAACTTTACGATCTCAGGAACCCTTGTATGCGACAATGTGAGCCGCTCATATGGGCAATCGATCGACGCAAAATTTTCCGACCAGACAAGAGTTTCGCCTTCTACTCATGTCCTTTGTTGTTTCTCGACTCCTCGTTTGTTCTCCATGGCTTCCTCCCCTTTTTATTATATTGATGCCATTTTCGACAGTCACGTGAAATATGACTTGGCTTCTCACAAACCGAGTAGAGCCCTCTATCGCGTCAATCGACGGCGTCAATCTCCATCAGGGAAGAGGTTTCCATCGATTGCAACTTCCCTCTGCCACAATAGGAATTGTGACTTGGGGGTCACCAGCCGTTGGATTCCTGCATCTTAGCGTTTTAGTCAGCGCTGACGATGCGATCGGCTGCTTCAATCATTTGTGGAAGGTCATCCTGGATGCCAAAAATGGCGATTGCTCGCCGGATATCTCTCTTGAGGCTGTTTGTGTAGTAGAAATATAGTTCGTTTGGGGAAAATTCTCTGCCGGTAATGATTTCGTGGAAACGCCATGTATACTCCTTCACGCTAGACTGCATACGCAGGCGTTGGAGCCATTACCATCCATCAGCCTTCTCGTTCAGCTTTCCAAATTGGATGAGTGTAAAGCACACGAAGCCGCTCCACGTTTTGGTAGTGTGAGAGATTCGTACCACATCAGAGACTGGTCACGTGAGCCGTTGATTTGGCTCCGCCAGTCTCCTGCAGCTTTTGGATGATCTTTAGATTGGACCACCAACTTAAAGACATGCCACGCAAAATTGAGGCTACGATGTTAATTTTCTTTTTGTTGTTGTTGACCCCAACAGTGGTTAATTATACCTTCAAACTTGCCAGCCACATCCTGAATGTTGATCCCTTGGAGTTCGCGAGCTTGAACTGCTCGGTAAGTGCCGGTAGAATCTGGCATTCACTCAAGAGTTAGAGATTTCTCTCGGTGAGCACTGCTTCACGCGCACGGAAAATCCGAAGCTCCTCCATTGTCGCGTTGAGTTGTTGGAGCAGATGGGTGTTGAGGCTCTCGAGTCCCTCCTATACGGGTCTTCATTAATTCGAGCTTGTCGGCCAGTGCCTGCCATCGTGCCAAATATCGACCCAACAGACAGTGGCGGAGGCACTGTCTGTTGGGTCTGTCACCTGGTTGGCCGCCGATTTCATTGGTGCCATGTCATTCTCCCTGGAGGTTGTCACTACTCTCTTGTTCGTTTCGAGAGTGTTGTTGGATGGCAACACCGTCCAATGTTGCAACACCATTTTGTAACGTCATGTTGGATGGCTTCACCGTCCCATCTTGCATCACGCTCAATAGAGCAAGGCTTGCCATCGAACTCACTAGAAAACCATGGTGTTTGTTCATACACGTCTCGATTTGTTCAGTGAGGGCCCTCAAAGGCCATCGACCAAGCCATTTACGCTCAGTTATAACATGGCGAGAAAACTAAGAAAGGCTACCTAAAATCCGTGAACATCGTAATCCAGCCACGTGGGATGTGTCGTTGCACGTTTACGACGTGTTTCATCCTCCTCAACCTTGTAATTCCCTCAATAATGTTTGGTTCACGGAGAGAGAACACATTTTCTTTACATGGTTAATGGTCCTTCTTGCCTATCACCGTCAAGTGTGCTCACCAAAATTGGCATGTGATCTGATTTCAAAACTATCACTTCATGATCGGAGAAATAGCTGATGTATTCCCGTAAGCATGAGCATACGCTTCATATATTCATAAATTGACTATTAAAACAGCTGTATCGAGAATGTTGAAAAAAAAATTCTATGTCCATTTTTATGGCCATGCCCGATCGGCGACATCAATCGCCAATCGAGCGAAGCGATGGGGGTGGTGTTTCACTCCTGTCGTCGCGAGAGTGAAACACGCAATCGAGCGATTAGCCATTTCTTCTTTTCTTTTACTTACAAACCCCCATTCGCAGATTTAGGGTTTTCTATGTTTGCACGGGCTCCGCTCGTGCAAACATAAAACTGGACTTTCGCAAATAGGGGGTTTGGTGTCGAAAAAGGAAAAGAAAAAGAGGCTAATAGATCGGACACAATCGAGCAAAAACTCATTTTAAAAAAATAGAGAGTTAAACCCATTTATATTCATGCAAACCTCTTTCAAACCCTACCCCAAATTACACTTGGGGTTTTAGGGTTTTAGTTTTGCGCTGGCTCCTCCTTGGCCCCGCGGTAGCGGGACTCAGCAGGTTCCCTTCCAACGCATGGGGCGTTTCGGACCCCCATTACAACCTTTCGCTAAAATTTTTCATAAAATTTACAAAACCCTCTATAGAGAGGTTTGTGATTTTTCTTCGATGTCTGTCAACGTGAGAATGTTGACGTTGGATGTCATATAGTTTCAACATAACGTGTGGTTTTGGATTTAGCGTAGTTTTCTGTACTATCTCTGGATTTGGTGCTGATGATGTGAGAGGAAGTTCCGAATTCGAATATGGCGTTTTTAATATTCGAAACATGGATGTCTAGTTCTTATCGAGGATTCAGTGGATTATATGGTCACTTCCCCGCTTCGTAATCCAAACAAAGCAAATTCACTGTGTCGGTTCAGGGCCTGAGACGCCGTCGTCACCTCGGCCCGTCCGCACACTGCCACCACGCTGGCCCGCTTTTTCCGCTGTCACGCGCGCTTTACACGCTACGCCCACCTCGCCTCTCTGTCACCCTCCTAGCCCCGGCCCGTCACACCCACCTCGGCCGCAGCCCCGCCTTGCCCTCCCCTCCGCTCGTCCCTCGCGAGAGTGAGCCGTTGCGTGCTGCTCGGCACGAGCCTAGGAAGTTGGTCGCTCTGGAAAGGACGTCGTCTCCTGACCTGCAGCCGTGGCCCAACACTTTCTGACGGGAAGGGGTCGTCGCACTGCCCGGCCCGCCTGCCAAGGGTTAGCTCGCCAAGCTCGCATCTTGCGCAACGGCCACAGGACGTCGGTTGGTGAGGTGAAGTCGTCGGACGGCTCGTCCTCTTCGCGCTGCACGCCATTTCAACCTCCCGCCCCGATAAGTGCGGATGTTCGCCTCCACTGACATCCGTGCTCTGTTTTTGTTGTGCGAGCGGACTCGTGCACTAGAGGACTTGTAGAAAGCGACCTCCTTGCTTCCTGCAACAGACCTTTTTGAGTGATTTCAAAGCACCGTTCTCAAAGCTCCTCCCCTTTCGGCCGATTTATAGGAAGCAAACCTCCCGACGGAGGAGCCCGAAAGAGCCGTCATGGCCGACCTGCAGTCTGCCGCCATGCTGTGCTTCCATATGGACTGGCGCCGACACCCCACTGCTGCTTCCGACCAACGCGATCAGCACCTGCTCCAGCAGCACCAACTTTCGCAAGAACAATGCCGCCCGCGACCGCTTTCCCTCGCACCCTCCTCCTCCTCCTCCTTCTCGTCCCTCATCCCCTCTCCGACATCCCCCTCATTTTTTGCGTCCGCCTCCGGGATCTTCTTCCACCCATGCACCGTCAGCGAGGTTCCAACGGCCAAATGTTCGCAGCAGCAGCAGCATCAGCAGCAGCAATGCAAAGCGGCGGCAGTGCGGAGCAGCGGCATCGGCCTGCATGAACCCACGCCGGTCGAACTGTGCATGCTGTCGTCTCTGTGAAACTCGTCGAACGGTCCGATCCACTGGCTCTGTGGATCTTTTTTGGCGGCGTTGGCCGACATGACGACGGAAAGATGGAAAGACGAAAAATTTGTGAAGCTCCACCACTCACTCGCCGTGAGTGGGCTCCTTCACTGATTCTCCCCACGTGGCATTCACGCTGGAGGAGAGGAGCTCCAGCGAGCAGGCTTGGCTCAAATTTTGCAGCATTGCCTCGTGCTTTTGTTGGCCACAACAAGATGGCAAGCTTCTTTGGGGGGTGGGGGTGGCGGGAGCGCGGAGGGGGGTCTTCATTGACTATGGGGAAAGAGGAGGCAAGGAAAGAGGGTGGGGGGGGGGGGGGGGGTGCTGATGGAGGTGATAGTGATGTGTTTGATGTTGGCATGTAGACTAACGTTGGTCAGGAGGCGTTTGTCTACACTTTGCTAGGATGTGTGCACTAGGGCGGTGCAATGATGGCTGGAGGACTCAATGCCGCATAGAGGGGAGAGTTTGTGTAAACATTAGCCTCTGTTGCAGCTTTCCACCTGGTGCTCTGCCTCAGGCCAGCAACCATTCTTGCAGGCAGAAGTTGCATGCAGATCCTGGTTCTACAACCAGGGGCAAACAAGGAGTACTTCATAACCCAAAAAGAGAGCAGGAAGGAATCCACATTGGGAAATGGCCAAATTATATTTTATTTTGTTTGTCCAAGTGTGCCATGTGGAAGAGGTGCACGAGTCCTTTCTCACTTGCGTCGTTTTGGAGCATAGTCCAATTTTCAATGGTAGCTGTGCCATGTGGAAATGGAAGAGTTCTACAGGCATTGGAAGGCCACCACTTTCGGTGTCGCCTTGATGTTGTATTCACAGAAGATTCAAATTCACTAAATATTTGTCTGCTCTTTGTGAGCAGCCTAATACTTGGCAGATTGCATGAAACCTCTTCTGAATTGCTGCATGTGTGTCTTGATCTCGAGAGGAGTAAAGAGTCAACACCCTCCCTGTAACTGGATTCAGATGCAACCCATCCATCTTGACAACATCATTGTAAAGGTTCATTTTCCAACATTCTTCCTCGTGGAACTTGGTTCATCTGCCGCATTGCATACACCAGGTCTGCATTTGGACAGAACACCATGCTGTATCTTTACCTTCTTCCCCTTCTTCCTCTGACGCCCACATCCCATCCCACTTGCAAGAACATCTTCGTATTTGATAAAAATGATCTGGGCGAAGCTCTGTGAATGTAACAAGCCACGAAGCAGCAAGCAAATGTCCAATATGCAAATCAGCCTGCAACCGGCTTGGGGCTAAAGACCAGCGAGACCCATCCATTGCAACCTGCAAGACCTCCCATGCATCCACGCAACCGTCACGTCACCCTCGATCAACGAGAGTGGGACACTTGGCGTCGAGGAAGTCCCTAAGAGTCTTGGCTGGGCGCATGCCGCCCATGAGCGGTGCCAGCTGTTCCACAGGCATGAGCGCGAGCTCAGCAAGGCTCTCGCACCCATTGGCGACCGCGCGGTAGTTGGCATCCGTCACGCCCGGCAGCCGGCGCAGAAACTCGACAGCCCCCGTGTTGTACATCTTCTCTCTGTTCACCACATCGCAGGGCATAGCATCACATAGCATCACATCGCATCGCATCGCATTGCATCACATCACCTCACATCACATCACATCACATCACATCACATCACATCACATCACATCACATCACATCACATCACATCACATCACATCGCATCGCATCGCATCACATCTCATTACATCACACCACACCACCCCACATAACATCACATCACATCGCATCGCGTCGCGTCGCGTCGCGTCGCGTCGCGTCGCGTCGCGTCGCGTCGCGTCGCGTCGCGTCGCGTCGCGTCGCGTCGCGTCGCGTCGCGTCGCGTCGCGTCACGTCGCATCGCGTCGCGTCGCGTCACGTCACGTCACGTCACGTCACGTCACGTCACGTCACATCACATCACATATCACGTCACATCACATCAAAACAACCAGCAAATGTTGGCTGGGATATGAAACATTGCTTAAAACAATAAACGTTGGTTCCAATCGCTGTCTCGAACATGACGTGGGAAAAGTGGGTTGGTGGGTGGGTTGTTCGTCAAGCCACCCAACCACATCACCCTGCCAATGAGCACATCCTCATGAACAGGGCGTACACATCGTCCAGAAAATGGAGGACGCGGTGGGGGGGGGGGGGGGGGGGGGGGGGGGG